>JADNYI010000080.1:0-179300 GCA_015501065.1 Infundibulicybe gibba
GATTGGCTCATGATTGATCGCCAAATGTGATGGATTTTGGTGTTTTCATGTCGGGACTCAGCGGCTTTCGATCTGGGGCGCGTCCATGTACGTGTGTTTGATCAGGAGTGTGGTGTCGGCCTCGGAGGTCATTGTGAAGGGGTTCGGATGATCGGGACAGCGGGGGGATGTGTTTGATCGCCGGCCGCACGTGGCGCCATGTGGCAGATCACGGCTTGAAGCTTCGGAAGCTCTTAGTTCTTCCACCTCGATCGTCATTCCGACAGCGAATCCAAATACTCAACATTGCACCCTCCATTGTGCGCCCTAATTTCCTCCCGGGGTACGCATCCTCGCAGTCACCCCAATCAACTATGTACAAGACGCAGACCACCAGGGACTATCACCATGCGTCTATGGCTAATGACGTAGATTACCTAGTCCGCCCCGTGTTATCCACGTCTCCGACATGACACCCCCAATCGTTCTCTTATTGTTGTCCTCATGCCCCGATATTTCGCCTCCATCCTATTTCGGCTCCCAAGCCCTCGTGGGGGACAGTAGATAAGCTGCAGACTTGACGGCTCTCCGCCAACCAGACCCCAGCTCCCAACCCAGCTTCACATTCTCATATACAGCATGGCGAATATTCAAGGCGGCCAGACCTACAAAATAACCAACGTCAAATCAGGCACTGTCATCGACCTCTCTGGCGAAGACAACCGCTCTAGTGCGTTCCCCCGCTACCATGCGCTGCTGCACGGCTCATCTAGCCCTACTAGTTATCGGATATCCGTATCACAATGGCGCGAATCAAAAGGTCAGCCCTGTCTACCGCAAGTTTCTCTGCTCGCTTAAATGCTCACCGCCTGCAGTGGACCCTTGACTGGACAGGCACGAGCTGGGCCATCCGCTCCTCAGCATCCCAAGTATACCTCGCGCTCGAAGCCTCGCCCACGAACGGCGTGCGCCTCGTTGCCAGCCCCACCCCGGGCGAGTGGCACATCTGGCGTGACCAGACCGACCCCAACGCCTTCCGGTGCGTGTGCCCGCCCGCCCACCCATCTTGCATGCGCAGGCTTACTTATACTCTGTAGGGTTTTTGTGCCGAATACGTCGTACAATTTGGACCTCGCCAAGTACGGCGATCCCACCCCCGGCACCCCGGTCACTGTGTGGCTCATGTGGGGCGGCCCCCACCAGACCTGGCGCTTTGAGCAAGGTATGCGCTGTGCTGTATCGAGCTGCTTTATGGCATCCTCATCATCCTACAGCCTGAGCGCCAACGCTAGTGTACTACTCGACATCACGATTGTGCGCGTCACATTGGACTGTAAAGTCAGTAGGATATTATGTGTGTATTCTATTGTATGTACATCATGGTGTAAATGTAATAGATTTCGTGCCTCTGACATTTGTTGGTCATCCTTCCGGAATTCAGGTGCGTGTTGCGTATGATATGATGTGTGCCTGAAGCATCAACCATGCGTCACTCCGGGTCGTAGTGATTACGCCATAGATCACTCAATCCCAGCCTTGGCGCAGGCGTGGTTATGATTCATTCTTGGAACAGGGGAGGAAACTCGGGACGTTCGTATTCCTATTCACCACTTATTCCGGCTCTGGATAGTGCAGGATCCCGCATTGGCATCAGTGGCGCGGGAAATCACCTTGCAAAGTCCGTATTCCAGGCTGCAGCGACATCAGCGTCCAGCTACTTCACAATAACACGCTTGGGAAATATTACGCTTTGGGTGATCCATGTTGACTCTACTCACAGCATGTACTGGCAATACATCAGACCCGTCGTAGGTCCAGCGTTTGAATAGGAAGAAGCAAACCAGGGATCTGGATTCTAGGCCTTCATTATCTACCAGGCCAGAGAATAATAACCCCCCTTTATGCGGAATCTGACATGGATCTTCATCGATCTTCATCAATCCGGATCCAGGAGATCGATGGGATCAACAGACGACCCCATGCCCCACCCCAGCAACCCCCTGCCCCCCTGGGCTACTATCTGACTTTATAAGCAAGAAGCGATGGGGTAGCACTATAAGTACCCAGCCGTCGGTTTGCGTCCACAAGCTACTATGCCTCTCGAACCTGGCACCTACAGGCTCATCAATGCAAAAGCGGGTACCGCTCTCGGCCTACCCCCACAAATCATAGGACTGGCAAGTCGATCGCCTTACCGATGTTGGCGATGCTAACGTCGGCCGCCCGTGGTAGTCGCGGGGTGGGCCCTGTACGATGGGAATAACCAAAAGGTATGCCATTCCGGGACCGCTCCGCTTGGCGCTCACTACAATATCTAGTGGTCTGTGGAGCGCAGGGAGGGCCATTGGACCCTGCGCTCAAGGGAAACGAACGCCTTCCTTAGCGTCGAGGGCAAGGTCCAGGACGGCGCGCGCCTCATCGCGGTGAATGAACCATTCAATTGGGACATCCGCGACGACCAGCATGGCCCCAACTGCTACAGGTGTGCCCCACAGCCCGCAGCGGCACTGGCGATGTGTATGTGACGCCGACGCAGGTTGTTTGTCTCCGGATGGCCCATCGCGATTAACATCGATCTGTCGAGGCACGGCAGCGACGAGCCAGGCACTGCTATCCAGTTGTGGGGCGCGGGGGGCGGCAGCAACCAGGTCTGGCGGTTCGAGAGAAGTTAGTTCAGCCTTTGGTGCCCGCCAAATTACCCTCGGTCTCTGATTCAGATACTGTAGTGGATGCCACGAAAGTGAAAGCGGTAGGTGAAGACTCTACGCTTGAAGGGGATGGAGACGCGACCACCACTACGACAACGACAACGACAACGACGACAACGACGGCAGGAACGACAACGATAACGACAACGACAACGGTTACAAAGACTGTGAAGGCGAGCAAGGCTTAAGTAACTGTAATGGCCTGCATTAGGTTTAGTTATACGCGTGCCGTAGATACTTGTATGGAAAAAACTGAAGCTCGACCGCGACATATCTGACTTGGGCGGCCATCCTTCTGGTGCCCATTGTATATGATATATGCCTAAGGCATTGGGATCTTGCACTTGGTATTGTAATATGGACTGGATCATTCAAGATGAGGAGTTGTTTTGGAGGAAGGGTAATCCCGGCCATTACTGAGCCATTGAGGGTGGAAGGAAAGAGCATGCAGGTTTCCGGCTACTATCCCACTTCCCATGGGAGGAGTTGATCGGGAAATGTAAAATTAGGAATGACCGCTTATTCATGACGTTGATGGTCTGGTTGGGTGCGTTAGTGCTTTAGTTTTTTGGATCTTCGTGTGGAATGGCTCCGAACCATAATTCTTTGTGTCGAATGAAGCTGGTGCATGATAATTGTGTATCCGCGAACCGTTGTACAAAAATCTAGAGGGAGCATGAGCAGAAGAGACGACATGAGTGAAGCTGGTTTTACAGCTACGGAAAGGGGACTCTAGACCTGCATCGGGATCTTGCACTCGGCTCATGTTCTTGGGGGAATGAACCGTTATGCTGGGAGCCCCCCTCTGGTTAGACATGGCAATAAAGTGTAGAATAATATGGTGGTTCTTTACACAAGTAGTATGTGTTGCGCGGTGGTAGAAGTGGCAGTAAACGAACTCTGGGCCAACATATTTGCGGTAGATACGCGACTATATGTCTGGGGGATATTTTCGATGAAGAAATGAAGACGCAAGTCCAATTTTATGGGTAGTGGTCGCTTATACGATCTCTCAAGAGACGATCCTCGCCCGAGATCGCAGCCGAGCGCACGAGATTACTTCAAATCTGAGGATAATACCGATCGTTATCCATTCAAGCCGGCCGACCCGTCAGTTGTCCTATCCTGCGGACATTCATATGGATAGCCTATAGGTAGGACACCTTAAGCCGTACCCCGCATACCCCGACAAAGGAACCAACCCGCCACTTTATGTAGCCGCTGGTGTGTGTGGATCGCGATGGAGACACGGAGAGGACTTCGGACTAAGGTTGTGGTGTTCATTGGAGGGAAACGATCGCGAGTGGCGTTTCGAAAGTTGAACACCACCAGGTTTCGCGACTTCGCCGGAGTAGATACCCAATCGTAGGGGCCCAACCGACCATCACGCGTCAGACGATACAGAGGAGGCAATTAAATCCCTGTCGAAATACGCAACACCAGCTCCTGAAACGAAGCGTTATAGTTGACTGCGGCTTCGGAGTTGGGATGATTACGCAACAGACGGATGTTTGTGCTTGATGTGACCTAGTTGGCAAGGCCACCAACAGTCAATCGACCAGTCATTGTGAATGCTACTTACGCCTGGGCTCATGGCTGGCATAATTATGGCGCGGTGAGTCCCAGGAAAATGAATCAAAGCACGCTTTTGGGCAGATAAAAATTTACCTAAGGGCACCTTTATGCATCAGACTTCTGGGGAAGCTCCATAACCCAAGTTGGAGCTGATTGAAAACTGTTTATTTTGTTCTGGCGCACGAGTTTAGCCTACCGAGTGGCAGCGAAGGACGGCTGCTATAATATATATATTCCTCGATCGCGTGCCGTTCTTCTAAAGATACGGATCACGAACCACTCCTGGATGTTCAACCATGCACCTTACTGTCCTGCTCTTTTCAGTATCCACCATGTCCCCGCTCAGAGGGCGCTAAACCAAAACAGTTGGATGGATATAGCTACATATTTCGCCCTCAAAGTCCGATCAACCTCGCTACACTCTCAGACATAAAGGCCATCTCCGCGAGCCTTCAGTGGCAGACGCACCTCTCTGCCTCAGTAAACCCTTTAACCTACCAAACTATACTGATCTCCACGAGATCACAACAAAAAATATGTCTCTAGTTTGGCTTATCACCGGAACGTCGTACGTCTTCCGAGCATATCAGCATTTGGATCGATTCCGTGTCTCACACTCCGCCCATAGCACTGGTCTTGGGCGTGAACTTACCCTCGCCGCATTGGCTCGTGGGGATAAAGTCATCGCCACTTCACGCGCAAGATCATTATCTAAACTCGCTGAATTAAAATCAGCGGGAGCAGATGTCCTCGAACTTGACGTAACCGATTCTCTTGAAAACCTACACAAGATCGCCAAGGAAGGTGTCGAGATACACGGCCGTGTTGACGTTGTAGTCAACAATGCCGGTAGGTTATTCTTAATTTGGCCCGATGACACTGCTGTAACGGGCTTACCTTGACTATTATAGGTTATCTCGCCGTTGGAGCGCTTGAGGAATCCACGTCGGTATCTGATATGAGGCATTGTGATCAGAAACTCATCTACCCGCGTTTAGCCCCCAGGAAACGCTCGATCAATTCA
The DNA here is from genome assembly GCA_015501065.1 of Infundibulicybe gibba. Lineage (NCBI taxonomy): Eukaryota > Fungi > Basidiomycota > Agaricomycetes > Agaricales > Omphalinaceae > Infundibulicybe > Infundibulicybe gibba. The sequence continues at coordinate 5,287 of JADNYI010000080.1, forward strand.
AGTAAGTGACTGACCTAGGGCGCGCTCACACAATAAACTTGCGCGGTGTAGCACCAATGTCTTTGGAGCCCTAAATGTTTCACGTGCCTTCCTTCCGTACATGCGCAAGGAAAAAAAAGGGACCGTCGCGTTCCTCGGTTCTATCGGCGGGTGGAGGTTCGAATTTCCGTACATTTGTCCATGTTCCAAAATAATGATCGATTCCAGCGATGTCCCAAATGCGGGCCTGTACTGCGCGACCAAATCTGCCATTCGAAGTAAGTAATTCACTCTGTGCAATAGTTGATAAAGAACCATCGCGGTGTTTCATCAATGCATCACTCATCACGATAAAATTGACTGACATTCCTATTAATCGCCTTCCATTTCCACAGGCATTACCGAGACCCTTCACGCCGAAATCTCCTCATTGGGCCTCCGCGCTATCTGTCTGGAACTCGGTCATTTCCGCACAGGCTTTTTGGCGGCAGGCCATCGTGCTCCATATGTCCCCCGCATTGAGGACTACTATCCAATGTCGGAGAAGGCAGATCAATCCCGGCAGGGTGAGTTCAGTACTCCTGCCCCCAACTAAGGGTAAATATTTGAGCTAAGACCATCTCTCTCAGCCTATAGCGGTAACCAACCGGGTTCGCCCGGGAAAGGTGTGAAGGCAATCATCGATGTCTTGCATGGTACGGGTGTGGCACAAGGGAAGCCGTTCCCCGTGGTGTTACAACTCGGAAGCGATTGCTTCAAAGTTGTAACTGTATCATGCGAGAACACGCTGGACAACCTGCAACAGTGGAAGGAGGTCACCCTAGGAACAGATATCTAAACTAATGCTTTGTACAAACCGATAAATGTTATTCATTGATATGCAGAATCATTTTACCGGCCTTCATCCAAGCATCGATCCGCGCGAGGGGGGGGGGGAGGAAATAGAATGTTTGAGGGAGACAGTCGGGACGATCAATGGTGGATCATTCGCGCAGATGAGGAGTTATCTTGGAGGAAGGGTAATCTTGGCCATTACCGCTTATTCATGACGTTGATGGGCTGGTAGTACGCGTTAGTACTTAATTTTTTGGACCTTCGTGTGTGTCTTTGGGGGGATCGTGCTGGGGGTCCTCTCTGAATCAGATAAGGATGGTGGTGGGAGGGTTGATGGGGCGACTAACATACCGAATTTCAATTATGGGGCGCGTGGGGCACATTGGAAATCACGTGCGCGCGCCACAGACGCGTTCCAGAATGATAATCCACTGCCAGGCTGTTGCCATTGGTCCTGAGCATGCGGATTTGGAATCCAAAATCCGCACGCTCAGGACCAACAGCCGAGTCCCTGGCAGTCCCTGACTATGCCTGACTAGTGACTAGTGACTTCCTGGGTCCAAGCGAAAAGCGATGGGACCACGAGGCCTAAAATTTAAGTACTAAGCCGCACCCATGAGCCATTTTTTTGTGCCCACAAGTTACTATGCCTCTTGAACCCGGCGCCTACAAGCTCATTAACGCAGAGACAGATGCCGCTCTTGATCTGTCCAAAGACCGTAGGACCGGTAATTATAGTCGATTGCAGTGCTGACCTGGCGACGCTAACACTAGCAACCCACGGCAGTCACGACGCAGACCTCGCACAACAGAATCAACCAAAAGGTACGCCCCTCCGAGCCCACCCGCCCCCGCCCGCGCTCACTGCAACATCTCGGTACAAGTGGGAATTCACATCGCTTGGTGCCGGGTTCTCCATCCGCAGCATGTTTGGTGGTCTGTATCTCACCGTGGACGGCGGGATCAACCAAGGCGTGGCGGTCATCGGGAGCATGTATCCAGCCTGCTGGGCGCTTGAGCCGGACGATTTCGATGGGCATATATGGCGGTCAGTCAGTGGTCACCTTATTGTTTAATGTGCGTTATTTAAAGTTGGAGGCGGGCCAGAATTACTTGGCCAAACGCACCATTTCTCATAGGCATTGCGGACCACGACAATGAAGAACTGGAAACTACAGTTAGTCACACAATTCCTTTCAAAGTATACGGTATTGATATTTCTGTGGCAGGTCCAACTAAGCGATCGATATCCCTTTGAACCGAGCTGCCTTTGGCGACTGGAGAAATGCCCCTCAAGCGCACCAGAATCTAGATCATCCCTTCATTCGGACGTTGTGGTCAATGTCACGAAAGCGGGTAAAACTTCGAGCTTGGGGGGAGTGGGACCGTCACGACAACAACAAAAACAACAACCGTTACAAATATCGTGAAGGTGAGTGAAGCTTAGTCTACCAGGTCGAACGGTCATGCACGGCGATGCGTGCACATGCGATTTTCAACATGCCTCACGCGCCACGTCGGCATTATTATCCTCCTGCTACTATCCTGCATTTTATTGTCATATCTGACTTGGAGGGGCTCTCAGCACGACATTCATTCCCTCGAAGATCTCCAAGATCCTAACAGTGCTTTTATCACCATCAAGGTCTACTAGAATCCCTTTCTGTAGCTGCAGGACCACTTCACTAATGCTTGCATTCACTCTAGGTCGTGTACTGGGAAGGGAAAGAACCAAAGGAGACATATTGCAAGGTCGGGCGTAGCGCGGAGCTCGGCAAGTTTCAGAATGCCTTTGCAAATAGAGTTGGCAAGAATGTTGGCTGCATCCGGTATGTTTCATCTTAGATGCAAAATTAGCGCATAAATATCCCGAATTCATGTTGTCCTCTCCTGCTAATACTTCCTCCACGAGATTTCTCCACAATGGCAAGCGAATATACAACGATGGTACACCAGCCGAACTTGATATGAAGGATGGTGGTAAGTCATACCACGCAGAAATCTACAAGCTAAAGTAACGCACACTACTCTACCAGACACTATTGATGTCTGTAATGAGCGTATGTTGGAATGCACTCCCCATTTACATTTCCTGATCAGCTCCAGAACCTTTATGTTCACCTTGCCGGAACGCTCAGATCCAGCAAGATCGGCTGGGCTAAATCCGAGGAATTCTGGAACAATCTTACCATACCTATTTACTACGGGGGCCGAATGTTGCGAACTCATGTCTCTCCTGCTAATGCTCCTAGCTTTTTATACGACGGCTCGCGAATAAACTCCTTGGATACACCAGCCTGACTTGATATGAAGGATGATGAGTCATTTCACGCAAAGATCCACAAAACTAAAAGTAATGCATATCACCCTACCAGGTGTTATTGATATTTTTAACGGGCGTATGTTGGAATGCATTCCTCATTTTGCATTTAGTACTGATCAGCCTCTTTAGGAATAATCTGCTCTGGATTCAGCCACACCTAGCATGTCCTACACTGACAACAGACGTATGTAGGTAGGTAGGTAGGTAGGTGCAGACAGGCTGGGCCGCGCGACCGAATGTCGATTCGGGAATGTAATTCTCAAAACTGGCCGGCGGTTGGCTGGAAAATGTCGCTTGTCCCAACTTCTTTTCGGAAAGCGCAGTAATGGAAGGTGTGGAAGTAAATTCTAGAACAAAGTTGCGGAACACGTTTTAACGTGCCGTCTAACAGTATCGCGGCACCAGAAATTGGAACCGCCGCAAGTGGAATCGCCGTCGCCAAAATTTATTAGATCTTGATTTCATTCGCGTCAGTTCCGGAATATTTATTATTGTTGGTTTGGGGGATCAGCAGCACTGGGGGTAAGCAAAAAGCGACGGTGGCAACAAATATTCCAAGCACCTGACCATCCCACAAGCTACTACTATGCCTCTCGAACCCGGCACTTACAAGCTCACCAACGCAAAGACAGGCACCGTCCTCGATTTGTCTAGCGCAGACCATAGGACTGGTAAGTCGGCTGCCGCGCTGACTTGGCGACGCTAACCGTCTGGCCGCCCATGACAGTCGCGGCGTGGGCCTCGCACAGTGGGAATAACCAAAAGGTATGTCATTCCAAGCTTTCCCGCCGACGCCCACGCTCACCGCAGTACTGTGTCATATACATCATTTAAAATCAAGGGATTAGGGTTGCCTGGCCAAATGCGCCGTTGCTTGTAGGCATTGCGGACAATGGCAGCAGGAAACTGGGAACTGTAGTCAGTCGCGCAATACCTTTCAAAGTATACGGAGCTGACACCTCCGTGGCAGGTCGAACTAAGTAATAGGTATCCGTTTGAACCGAGCTGCCGTTGACGACTGGCAAGATGCCCTCCAAGCGTGTCGGACCAGAGCAGAGATGCGCCCACTAGATGCGCCAGGTCGCCCTCAATTTCTAGTTTGGACACCGTGGTGGATGCCGTGGGCGAAGAGGAAAGTGGAACCATCACGACGACAAGGACGACGACAACATCAACAACGGTTACAAAGGTTGTGAGGGTGAGCAGCGCTTAGTCTACCAGGTGGAGTGATTACCCCATTCACTCACATATGATGAATTGCATACTATAACATCACATCCTCATGACCTCGTGGCCTGAAGCGTTATCACTCGACATCACGCAGATCATAAACTTGAAAGATAATAATAAGGTATATTGTGTATATATATAATCTCCCCGCGCAGCCAACGCTGCTAATTATATTCTTGGATCACCATTTAATCACGAGGGCCTGGATCAGTATCCGCTCAGATACGTCCGCTACTGGTGTACTCCATGTTTGTATCCACCCATACGAATTCGCTTCAAAATGCTGCTACAAATGCGAATGGACCCAGAACAGATGATTCACATCGTCGACCCAGGGCGGCGTCTCGATCTTCTCCGGCGCCGAATACCGCGCCCCTCCCGGGGCGATCGCGGCGCACGGCAGCGCCTGAAGTGGGCACGGGCTCCCCGCAGCGCTCAGCGCGAGAAGACCATTCTCCTGCCATGGCGGGTGAGCGGGGCCGGAGACAAGGGGGAGGAGAAGCGCACCTTATAGTAACTACACTTGAGCGGCTCGGATCGTGCCCGCGGGACGCCGTATCTAGTTGCACTCGCGTAAGCCTGAGCTGGTCTAGATCCGCGCGCATGCATGCACTTACACACAATCGAAGATGGAGTGTGGGCTTGTGTATGGGATAGCGCCGGGGTGCGTCACCAGAACCTGTTTATGCAGCTCATTGGCCATGGGGCAGGCGTACGCGCACTCTAGTGGCGGCGGCGTGGGGGCGGCAGCAGCGCAGACACAGAACGCGACGGCGACAGCAAGTTGGAAGAAGGGGGCCATACTGTGCATAACGCAACCAGCTTGTGGGGGGGCCAGTCAAACACCACTGGCGTTATCAAACCCGCAATAAATCGAGGAAAGTGGACGCAGGGCAGACGTGAGAACTGGTTCACGCGTCGTGCATATGTATCATGGTTAATATTTGAAGATGCGCCAAGGCGCCCTGAATTTCGTCGATTATTGCATGCTCCTTAGGCAAAAGTCATCGAAATTTGGAATGAGAAAGAATATATACTGACCAACAGGCACATTGTTCTACGACACTTACTTGTCCTTCAGGTCATACCCCTCCTGGGCGGTGGAACTGCGAGCGTGATCGCTAGGCACAGACATCTTGAATGTCGCTCACACGCCCTCGTACGTAGTAGCCTGCGGGGGATGTGATATGCTCCGAGCACAGGGGGCAATATAGTTAATTAACAGTATATAGACGTGATAAATGGCTCACTGACAGTGCATCATTGATTTATAGCCAGATAACAAAGTATAACAATCGCCAAAAGCGGGCTCGGCTTACCCCATGGAGGTCAGCCGATATGGTCCGTGCGCGGGTGTAAGTTGTGATGGCCGCTCGTATCATGTTATTTGGCCAGTGGTAGTGCGGGGAGTTTTCAAGGATCGTTGGCACTAACAGTACTAGTTATGAACGTTAATTTTTCCCTGGGCCCATAGGTTGTGGGGACGGAGGTAAGCAGCTAATTATAAAGCTAATTATATGCAAAGGTTGGAGATTTTCAAGTCAGTTGTCGTGTGCTATGCATTGTACGTATTTGTATCCCATCGCATTGAACCACCACGCGTCCCCACGTGCCTTCGGTCACCGCCCAATCATTAAATCAATGTCCAATAGTATCCCGAGGACTGGGAGTGCGAGAGGCGCAGGAGCTTTCGCGATACGTGGCAGACATCTGAACGGGTACTAGGGTGCCATTCCACACGGAACCAGAGGGGAACCGGGTTAAAACCATTCGAGAGCTAGAGGATTTGTTGAGGCCATACAATAGACTGGGCGTCACTCCTTGGGCTGTAGCGATCGCGGATACAGCCCCCTAATCACCTGGTTGGCAACTTCCCCAGCACAGGTATGCGATTCATGCTTGGGACGGGGAAGAAACTCAGGGTATCTGCACTTATTCATCACTTGTTCCGTCTCCGGGTCATGCACCCCACATTGACACTAGCGAAGCGAAGCGGGACATCCATCTCGCGAGCCGCGGCCCAGGCTACAGCTTCCAACCACTTTGGAATGCCATGCTTGAGAAATATCACGCTTTGGGCGATCCGCGTTGGTTCTGCTCTCAACACGCACCCGCGGTGCCCCGCTCCGATGGCGTTATTCGCTTGCCCAGCTTTCGCCCAGATATCTGGGCTGCCTGGTTAGCATGAGTGCAGAATACACGGGATCGTTGATACCTCCGCGGTTGGAGGAAGCAAACGCGCATTGGCTTCGTTTCTGGCTTCTGGACTGCTGAGCACCACCAGCCACCTCGCTACGGCGAATATCAAAAATCCTGACTAATACAGTACTCACACTGGTTGGATGCCATACTGGTCCTTGTTCCGTCCTCACAATCGCCGCGTAAGTGACACAAAGCAATGGTGTTCCATTAGACTTGTCGTAAGTACATATTTTTGGTGTTTGAACAGGAAGAAGCGGACCAGGGTCTTGGATTAGGTCTTGGATTCCGGGCCTTTGTCACCTGCCATAGAGAACAATAACCTCCCTTTGCGCGCGTTAGATCAACATCATTGGATCGAGCGAGTCTGGCGAATGGGAAGATAGCCGAAGGGTATTGCAGCCCTCGACCGAATCTAGAACAAAGGCCCTTCAAACCCACTTAGACCAACTGACTGATGTCACCATCGATTCAGGCCCAGGAGCATCGATGTCAATCGATGAGATCAGCAGCCGAACCCCATGCTCCAGCAGCTCCACCTTAGTGGCCCCCTAGGCTGTCATCTGATTTTGGCGTAAGCGAAAAATGACGGGGTAGCACACTATAAGTACCCAGCCATCGGTTTGGATCCATAAGTTACTATGCCTCTCGAAAACGGCACCTATAGGCTCATCAACGCAAAATCGGGCACTGCGCTCGACCTATCCAACGCGGATCGCAGGACTAGTAAGTCGGTCGCCACGCTGACTTCATAACGACACCGACGCTAACCGCCTACGACAGTCGCGGGCTGGGCCGCGCACGATGGGAACAACCAGAAGGTATGTCGTCAGGGACTGCTCCGCTCGCGTTTGCGCTCACTGCGATGTCCAGTGGTCCCTGGAGCGCACCAACGAAGGCCACTGGACCTTGCGCTCGCAGGAGACGGGTGACTTCCTCGGTGTCGATGGTAATATCCAGGACGGCGTACCCCTCATCGCAGTGAATCACCCATTCAATTGGGACATTTACGACGACGAACATGGCCAGGACTATTACAGGTGCGCCCTCTAGACTGCTCTGGACGTGTATATTGTGACGCATGACACAGGTTGTTTATCCCCGGATGGCCCACTGCGATCAACATTGATCTATCGGATCACGGCAACAGCCAAGGTGGTACACCTATCACGTTGTGGGGCAAGTGGGAGGGCACCAACCAGATCTGGAAGTTCGAGAGAGGTGAGTGTGAGCTTGATACTCCCGGTGTGTGCTAAATTCGCGCAGCCTAGTAGGAGAAATTGAGAACCCAAAAAGCTGGCGTTGGAAGAGGAATCGTAGAAGCTGGGAATTGAAATGTACTTATCCATATGGAATCTCGGAGTCTTGCAACAATCCCATTCGAGTTTTGTTTATTTCTGGGGGGTGGAGTCAAACAACTTCACCCAACCGACTCGGCCGTGACTGATTGTGTGTCGGTGCTAGCTGGTGCTCGCACGCGACCAAATCCTTCTTCAAATTCTGGTGCAAAAGCCTCTGTCGGCGCATTTTATCACCAAGGGGCATGAGCGTGAGAGTGAAATTCCAGCCCATCCTGTGTAATCGTGGCGTGTTTCTTATTCAAGTTTAAATATACCCACAAATCAATTATTGCGACTCTGGGGCGATTGGCGTAAACACGAGAACATTTCCCAAATAGATCATTCGCAGCTTTGAGCGAGGTGAAGATGATAATGTGATTTCTAGGCAAATAAGCGTACACCACATCATCTGCACTAGAGAGTTAGAAGTGTACCGGAGGTCCGGAGGGGATAGTAAATCCGCTGCATACCGCTATACCCCATTGAAGAGATGTTGGCCATGGGTGCTCGGTGGGGATGTCTTGGGCATTCTCGATAATCAGCTTACCCTTTGGGCCTGGAGGAACTTACAGTAGTAAATTTCCTGGGTTCCCCGTCGGGAATTGATAAATATTTCAAGGAGCCACATGACCAGCCAGACCTAAGCCAGGCTGAGGAGCAACAGGGAGGACGAATTCAACATTATGGAACGTGTATTTGGGAGGGATGTCCCATCACTCATGGGCCAATGTAAGGCACAATCCCGAGGTGTACTTTTGCCATCGTCGTGGGAATATCATCTGGATGCTGCCGCGCACCCACTGGCTGGGGGTATTATTATCCAGATCCCATCAGAAGTTTTAAAATCTGCTTTTACTCCAACATTTATCCTACAAATGGTTGTATTTGCAGGTACTGAGGTGAGATCTTGAAGAATATCAACTCATTTTAGGGATAATTGAGCGTGTACTATAATATTTCTGCATGCAAGAATGAGCTCTCAAGGAGAAATTGATCGACCAGCTCGAAGGAAACAATAGTGGTCAGACACTTCATTCATTTGCAGGGATACCGATACATAAGACATTCTTTTGGAGACGATTGGGTAGCCAAAGCTGGGTGAGATTCAAGCAAAACGATTAGCAAACACCACCGGTTTGGACACTGCATACGCGACGCACATTCAAAGTCAAAGTGGTGGCGGTGACCTGTTTCATTCTACAAGGGCCGCCCACGTCTACCGAGCCTTATTCCAATCTCTATAAGTGGGACCCGCCGCCCAGATCCATACATTCGCCACATTTTGATCTTCTAACCAGGCCACTGATGAAGGATCCCTTTATCTTACCCATCCTCAGAAATTTTCAACACTCAGGAACCTCACCTGTTCTGACGCTCTGGCGAGATGGCCGCTGTCGGAAAGGACACAAAACCCGAGGGACGGATAATCGCAAAGCATCCATCAGGCCATGCCTGCGGGGGGACCACCAATGTTACCAAATACCAATGAGGGTAGGTGGCTTATTGGCGGAGAGCAAAATTGGGGTCCTGGCACACCAAGGTCCATGAAATTCGCCCAGATTGGCGGGTTTGTTCGTGACATTGGTGGGGCCACCCCGATGGGTGCAGTTATTTCCTGCGTAACCATAGCGAATTCATAATTACACAGCTTGACGGCGACGGCGGGCGGTCCGCGCAGCTTATTGGCGAAACCATCACGTTCTGGGGCGCTCATGTTGCCAGCCCAAAAAGACAATGTCATTGATTAACATGGCTTTCACACTTGAACGGGTGAAGGGTATTATATCATCCGTATCCCTTGTCAACTCTCTTGGCGCATCCTATGATACATCGTTACGGCGGTATGTGTGTGTACCTCATATAAGTTAGGCTAAACTGGAGCAGGTGCAGTGTGATCTCATCAGACGGTTCGCGCATGCGAACAACTGAGGTGATTGCCTGACCTGATGGTTCATCAGCTAAGGCCTGGTCACCTTCACGATCTTTGTAACAGTGGTTGTTGTCGTTGTCGTTGTCGTGATGGTCATGTTTTCATTCCCCCCGAGCTTGAAATCTTCACCTATTGCTTCCACAGCATCCACCACAGTATCCGAATCAGAGATCGAGGGCGATTTGGAAGCTATGACAAGCGCATCTTCACCCTGTTCCGACGCGCTTGGAGGGCATTTCGCTAGCCGCCAAAGGTAGCTAGATTCAAAGGGATATCTATCACGGAGTTGAACCTGCTGAAATATCAATCCCGTATACTTTGAGAAACTGTGCGACTGACTAAAGTTCCCAATTCTTTGCTGCCGTGGTTCGCAAGATCTACAAGAAACGGCGTATTTGGCCAGGTAATTCTAGTTCGCCCTTGGCTTTAAAATATGTATATTAAATAGCATGGTGTTCGCTGACTGACCGCCATATATGCTCATCAAAATCGTCTGGCTCAAGCGCCCAGCTAACTGGGTAAGAGCTTCCGATAACCGCTACGCCTTGATTGATCCCGCCATCCACGGTGAGATATTGACCACAAAATTTGCTGCAGATAGAGAATCCAGCACCGAGTGGCGTGAATTCCCACTTGTGCCAAGTTAACTCTCGCTAATGGTGACGGTTGAGGTGGGTTTGTATATATACCTGCTGGTTCAAGCCACCGTGGTCATCCCACCCTGACTTAATATGAATTCCCGATGAATTGGCTGTGGATGTGGAACGTACCAATGATGGTTTTGGCATCAGCTCCCGAGAGATCCATCGCTGTGCCACTAACAAAGTTGACGACTTTGTAGACGCCTGGGGTGAAACTCCGGTCAGTCTTGCGTGAGATGCTCATCATAGGTGTTATTGAGAGTGCGTCTAGAGTGGCTGGACTATATAATTTGTGGAATCAGGCCATGCCAGAAACTCATGGGAGTCGTGGTGGATGACGCGTGGCCTGCAGCACAATCGATCAAAGGGGGCGGCGCTCGGATTAGGTCCTAAACGCGCTGGTGATTTCCAAGATGATACACTTTCTGCTGCAGGAAAACTTCCGAGTATCACATTAGGTATCCTCTCCAGCAACTTCTTTCCTCCATTCATTCAGACCCTTCTCAAATACCCTATTTTGAGACCGCGGGGTGTCAAGATAAATATCACGCCTACGGCTTGGCATTTCGAAGGGTGATTGTTCGACCAGATAGCCATTAACAACTAAGCCCTGGTCACCTTCACGACCTTTGTAATTGTTGTTGTGGTCGTTGTGGTTGTTGTCGTGATGGTTATATTTTCATTCCTCCCGAGCTTGAAATCTTCACCTAGTGCTTCCGTGACATCCGCCATAGCATCCGAATCAGATGATTTAGCAGATGTGACGGGCACACCTTCATCCTGATTCGATGCGTTGGGAGGGTACTTCACTAGTCGCCAAAGGCAGCTCGATTCAAGGGGATATCTATCATGGAGTCGGACCCGCTGAAATATCAATCCTGTCAATCCTGTATACTTTGAGAGGTTGCACGACTGACTGGAGTTCCTAATTCTTTGCTGCCACTGCCCGCAAGATCCATAAGAAATAGCGTATTTGGACAGGTAATTCTAGACCGCCCCTGGCTTTAAAAGATGCACATCAAACAGTATGGTGGTTGCCGACTGACCGCTATATTTGCTCATTGAAATCATCTGGCTCAAGCGCCCAGCTGGCCGGGTAAGGGCTCCCTATGACCACCACGCCTTGGTTGGCCCCACCGTTCACGGTGACATACAGACCATTACACTTGCAACGGATGGAGAATCCAGCACCGAGTAGCATGAATTCCCACTTATGCATATTAACTCTTGTTGACGGTGATGGGCTGGTAATTTCCAAGATACACTTTTTGCTGCAGGAACCTCCACACATTAGGTATCCCCTCCAGCAACTTCTTGAGGGTATCTTCTTCTCCATTCATTCAGACCCTTCTCGAATGCCTCATTGTTGAGACCGCGGGGTGTCAAGATAAATGTTACGCCTGCGGTTTAGCATTTCAGATAAGATCACACTCCGACAACTTGAATATTGGTACCAAGTTTCTCCACCTCACGATTTCGACTCTCGTCGTCAAAGAAAAGCTACGTAATTTTATTATTGACTTGGTATATGAATGAAAAGCTTCTCGTACCATCTCGGAATACGGGATCCCTGTTTTCTCGTGGAGCTTTTTGAAATGAGTTAACTTGGAGCCTGGGGTCCGAGAATCGCCGGGGCAGCCTATCTCAGGTTGAATTTGATCAATGTGCAGATTAACACTCACCGGGATAAATTTCCATTTCGTCAAAGAATTCGATTGCGGGAATACTCGCATCACTCCCCGTCTTTGGTTTGACGAGGAGCAATCTCAGGGCATCTCGCGCTCTGAGGTTCATCAGCGTCAAAAAAAATATCATGAATGTGGAGATACAGTTTGGGTGCCGAGGTCCTCGAGCAGGCAGCAATCGTGATCCCGGCTGCACGGAGGCGATGGAGTACATCAGGGACATCTTTGTAGAAACATATTGATTCATCATATCTGACCCAGAGATAATTATGACAACAATCCTAGTGATTGGCAAGGGGGGCGAACTTATCGAGAACCTCATTTACAGTCTCTTTCTTGCGGCGCAGTGGTCCTAGCACAGCAGAAAATTCATTTCGCTGAGAGACCTCAACCATATGCACGCACCGGTAACATGGGTATCTATCCATAAATTCCAGAGTGTATAACTGGAAGCTAGTTTTGGAGGGTCGGCGGTACCGCGAATTCATTCCAAACTCACTCTAGATCAAAAGCAACAAGTGCCGGGAATCGATTGGACATTTCGTTCCGGCTTTATATTACCGTGTCTCAAGAGAGTATTTTAACCCCGAGAATATATCCCTTTCTATAGAGCTGGTGTGTTCTGCTGGATGTGCTGCCCAGCCAGACTCGAGTGATGATAGATGAGCGCTGAACGCCGAGCGGAGTTAAGTAAGATTGGTAAGTTGGAGTTGTGTCCGAACCCGGGTGTCACACCCGGCGTCTAGTACTATGATCAAACCAGTGGTCCTGCCACCAGTGGCTGATCAGCCTCACTGCATTTTAAGCAACCTGAACTTTTGATCACTTGTTCTGCGGTATGATACCACACCGTTGGTGATCTTTACTGACTGCTCCTGTTTCAGTGGCTTGTTTCACAAATGACACCCTCCCTAAGTTTTCCCTGGGCACATGTTCTCATGGATTCATTCGATTCGTCTCCATGTGGGAAAGAGAACATTTCACCGCTAATGCCCCCCCGGAACATTAGTGGATTGGGTCGATTACGGACGGTGATGAATCTCCGCACCAACAAGCTCGTTATCTGTAACCCGCGCAAGCTATTTTGGGCGTTGTCAATACCACTAAGAATATCAAGATCTGAACCCAGAATACGCAGTAATCCCACGGCTCACTATGAATAACAGCATGATGGCTATATATAGTTCACTACAAAGACGGCAAGGCAAGCGCCTGGATGCTTAGTTAAGTGGAGCCTGTCTGATTCCAATCCACGTCGATTATCCACGGGCGAAACCTCGAACGAAACGAACGTTGCGCTGAGCATTAGGCCAGAATGCATACTCACGTACGCCAGGTCCTTTTGCTAGGGATAATTGTAGGTTTCCATTGGACGCGGCTTAAGCATAACTAGGTTTTCACCTCAACATCCTCCACAGGTTATAATTTATTACACCTTCCGAACTACGAGTGGACGATACTACAGAACATCTGGGGCCAGCGGAGTACAGGAACTAGCTGATGTTGAACTGGTTCCTCCACCAATTGCGACACCTTCGACTGAAGAACCCATACCTAATCGCCCCCGGCGGGCCAACGCAACCTTTGTGATACTAGCAAGAAACACTGACCTCAATGGAACCATACAAAGCATCCAAGAGATTGAAGAACGCTTCAATCAGAATTTTAACTACCCATATGTCATGCTAAACGACGAAGAGTTCACTGATGAGTTTAAAAAGTAACGTCCCTGCTACATCCGAGTTTCCTTCCTCCTTTAATCTATCCCAGGGGTGTGTCAGCACTCACAAGATCATCGATGGAGTTTGGGGTGGTTCCCCGCGAGCATTGGAATCAACCAGATTGGATTGACGAGGAGAAGGCGACCGCAGGACGAGCTGCGTTGAAAGAGGCAGACATCATCTATGCAGGTATGTTCACCAATCCATATGTACCGACACTCTTCCTCAATTGTCCTCAAAAAGAAAGTGTCTCGTGAGTCACATAAACAGCGGCGCGACCGGAAATTTGAGAGCATTTTTATTACAGGTACCGAAATATGTGCCGTTTCAATTCTGGGGTAAGTTCGAGGACCTAATCAATCACCCTTTGCTACAATGCGTTCTATAGTTTTTCTTCAAACACCCATTGATGCAAAAGTATCGCTATTATTGGAGAATAGAGTGCGTTGCCAAAGTTTCAACAAACTCACGCCTGAGATGACTGCAGGCCTGACGTACATTTTCACTGTGACGTCGATTTTGACCCTTTCCTTCTGATGCAGGACGAAAAGAAGACATATGGTGCGCCACCCCGCCCTAGCTCCGGATGAACTGGTAATCATCCCACCATTCTAGGTTTCACGATTGCTGTGTACGAATTCAGAGAAACGGTGCTCTCGTTATGGGGACATGTAAAAGGTGCGCTTTATTACCGTAGTTTCATTTTCGTGTTAGATTGGACCATCTATTGGCCAGATTTCATCAAGGAGCACCCCGAATTCGTCGCGGAGGAGAACTCGGCAATGTTTTTGTCAGACGACGGCGGAGATAAATATAACCTTTGCCATTGTGAGCCTAACGACATCATTCACACACCTCCGCCCTCATTCACTCATGGCTACTTGAAGTTTGGAGCAACTTTGAAATCGCCGACATGGAGTTCTGGCGAGGTCCTGCGTACACTGCATTTTTTGAATATCTGGAATCAAAAGGAGGATTTTATTATGAGGCACGCAATCCGCCCCGCACTTCTTGACATGAATTATTGATTTTGAATATATAGCGTTGGGGAGATGCCCCTGTGCACAGTATTGCGGCTGCGTTTTCCTGCCCAAGAAAGAATTACACTTTTTCGATGAATAGGCTATGGCCACCATCCCTTCACCATTGTCCGCAGACGGAGCAAAAAGAACCAAAGGACATTGCTCATGTAACCCATATCAGAGCTTTGGTGAGTTTCGTAAATTCATCGCATCCTTGCTTTAGTTGAGTAATTTGGTCAGACTACCACGGATACTCCTGCATGAGAAAATGGGATCAACTCTGGTGGTAAATTGCGATAGCCGGAATGAATGGCGTATGTAGTGTTATCTTCCATCGTACTAGGCTGGATGGGACCCACCAATGTCCTACCTTATGCCATTTCCTAATAATTCATTGGAACAATAGAGCGTGTATTCCATCGTGTACATTGGCGACCACGCAAGTTCAACCGTGCATATGTACGCAGCATCCCCCCTGTATGGCTCGGACTTGAGGGTGCTGTCACGAGGCCCCGCTGCGTGTCCCTCCAGAAAGCAGGCGAATTATCAGCAGGTGGTACCCGGCCCCGGTCTGCTGTGGGGCTTACCATTACTAGTTCACCGCGGATATGGACATCATGATAAAAAGACGTCCACGTGGTAAGAGCAATCAGCGGTGCCTGGAGGCCTTGCCGTCAATAATTTTAAAAGCGTCGGACGTCAGGCCCACGGCGGCCATCTGAGTTTGGGAGCGGAGCCCGGCTCCCGGTGGTTTCCAAGGCCAAAAATGGAATAAGAGCCTCTGATATAATAAATAATTTGGCAATAATCGGGGGAAAGTTTACAAACTTGGCCCAATTGATGCTTATGCTTATGCTCTGATGGCCGCGATTTCGTGGCAGCCGTCATAACCCACACGAACCAACAGGTGCCGGTGTACACACCAATCTTTCTACCGTCACGCCAGGACCCAAATTTTTGTAAATTCCCGTCGGGTTTTTGGGATGAACACACCAACCCGATACATTCTCCTTGCACTGGGGATTATAGTAAGCCTTAGAATTGCCTTTGAATTTCCGCTTACCTGTGGAGTCAGATCAGTCTCCACTATATCCTCAGTTTTACGCAGGAGGAATATGGCAGAGCCACCTCCTTGTCTAATATCACCTCCAAGCTGAAGGGTGGAGGGTCCGACAGCAGCAAAAGCCACGTTCCAGACGACTACCTATCAATCAGCCACTCGGCCAACGTCACAGGCAGACGGGCTAACGCCACCTTTGTTATTTTAGCAAGAAACAATGATCTCGATTCAACCGTACGCAGTATACGCGAGATTGAGGAGCGGTTTAACAGGAAATACAATTACCCATACACACTGTTGAATGAGGAACCATTCAACGACGATTTCAAGAAGTGCGTTCAACCCTCGAGTTAAATGATGCATCATTCAACTTTTACCAGACGAATCTCCGTTCTTACTGCTGCGTCAGTCGAATTTGGCGTGATCCCACGAGAACATTGGTACCAGCCGGATACTATCGACGAAGAGAAGGCGACGGCAGGTCGTAACAAGATGGTTAAGGACAACATCATATACGGCGGTACGTAGCTTGAGTATCTATCTCATTGATCTATCTGAATACCTCCCCAGGCAGTGTATCGTAAGCTTGACTGCTCTTGACAATAAATGATCTTCATTTCTTCCAGATATCGAAATATGTGCCGGTTCAACTCTGGAGTGGGTTATCCCCAATATCGCCCAAGACCCACATGCTGACGAGCGATCTTCTAGTTCTTCTTCAAACATCCGCTCATGGAAAAGTATCGCTGGTATTGGAGGATTGAGTAAGCAGAACAACATCTCGCCGGCTGCTTCTCACAAGATGTCTTAGACCTGATGTTCATTTCCATTGCGATGTCAACTTTGATCCTTTTGTATTCATGGAAGATAAGAATAAGGTCTATGGTTGGTCTAATCACATCACATTTCATACACTCTTACATCTCCTGGCCAGCTTTTACC
This sequence comes from Infundibulicybe gibba, assembly GCA_015501065.1. NCBI lineage: Eukaryota > Fungi > Basidiomycota > Agaricomycetes > Agaricales > Omphalinaceae > Infundibulicybe > Infundibulicybe gibba. The sequence goes on from JADNYI010000080.1 coordinate 22,193, forward strand.
ATTGGAATATATGAATACGAGGCCACCATTCCTACGCTCTGGGGGCATGTCAAAGGTTTTTACCACCCACTGTCACCGCCTGTCTCTCTTACATCTGCCATCAGATTTCATCAAAAAATACCCCGAATTCGTCGCACCCAACAATGCCATGGGCTATCTATCAGATAACGACGGAGAAACCTACAATTTGTGTCACTGTAAGTGAAAGTAAAGCATGATAATTGCGTGCCATGTTCAAATAACATCCAGTCTGGAGCAACTTTGAAATTGCTGATATGGATTTCTGGCGCGCCCCCGCGTATTCCACTTTCTTTGAATATTTAGATTCCAAGGGCGGATTTTACTACGAGGCAAGTTTTCATACCAAATTCCCGTGTGTTATTCTAACCTTCTGCAGCGTTGGGGAGATGCGCCTGTGCACAGCATTGCAGCGGCCTTGTTCGCGCAAAAGGATCAAATTCAATTCTTTGACGAGATCGGCTACGAGCATAACCCTTATACCCACTGCCCACAATCCGAAGAAAAGTGGAGGCAGGGTAGATGCTCTTGCGATCAAAAACGCAGCTTTGGTATGTTTTTGGTGATGATTTTCGTTGCTTCAGGGATTAATTGATGTGGTCCATAGATTACGATGGCTATTCTTGCATGCGGCAATGGGATAGGATTAATTAATGATGGATGCTACAATCTTTCAGGTAATTAGTCATACTATAGGTTTACCGTCAGCGCCAAATCAGCCATGATCATCAGCTTCAAGTTTGTTGATCCACCTACCTAACTTATCGACCGGTCGCCATGATGTTGTTCAGTATTATTGTGACTACGATCTGAGCCCATAATTTAATACCCCAATGAATCCCAAGCAGCCTCACGAAGAAGGAATCTGACTGCGGAGAAGCCGAACTGTGTGGATTCAAATCATGGGGTGTACCCGAGCCCCGGCGCCAAGACTGGGGTAGCGCCTGGTATGAAACATATTTGCGTCACCCCGTTACCCTCACCGGAAAAGCTGAAGATTTGACAACCAAGCGAGTCCAGAACAGATGGACATGTAAAACGAGGCTGTGGTGACCACGATCAGATTGAATTACCCTTGGGCGCGAACTGCTTCACAACGGACCTGTCGGCGCAACTTATGGCTGATCACTTCTGTCGGCTCGGCTGTTCCTTATCATCAGACCCACCACACATCTTCAATCGCTTCAATGTATGAATCAAGGACTAGAATGTAAATTATATCACATCGGTTATGTAGAACGTTTCCCTTAAACTATTATTCGAGCAATCTTGCACAATATGACCTTTAACTTTCCTCGACATTCTGAGAGAAATGAGGATAGAAATAGATTTTGCACTGTCGGCTTCGCGGCTTGCAATAGAATAACGTGTCATGATATCACCGGAAGCTGTATGTTTGGTGTGAATATTCGAAGCACCATGGCGATGCAACAATTTGATGCGCGATGTATACTTATTACGGCGCCATCTTCAGTGAGATAAAGTTGGGAGTTTCTGACTGTTCATTCACAGGGAAGCATATTGGTCTTTGATTTGTTGCCAATTTCATTGTTTCAACTTTCCGATCCATATCCCACCTAAAAGCCGCTCTTTTCAACCAGTGCACACACCCATCAACTTACTATGTCCGCCATGAAGCCATGGAGGAACGCAGCCTCCTGGATACCAGCGGGGCTGGCACGGCAGGGATCGCAGAGGTCGAGTTGCGGCTCCTTCAGATACCCTCTTCTTGTGCTGGGGGTCATGGTGCGTCCGAAAACCACGTTGGGACTGCGCTTTGTGTGCTTACCACCCTTCTAGTTTTTCCTCCACGCTATCCTCAGTTTCACTCGTGAAGAATACGGTCGTGCAACCTCAATATCAAATATCGCAGCTTGCATTAATCGACCACAAACTGCTGGCAGAGAGTCTCCCATACCCGACTACTACTTCACTCCCGCAAATTTTACACCAATCGAGGATAGACGTGCAAACGCATCCTTTGTCATTTTGGCAAGGAACAGCGACCTTGACGGGACTGTTCGCAGTGTCCGCGAGGTTGAAGATCGCTTCAACAAAAAATATCGTTATCCATATGTCCTTCTGAACGACGAGCCCTTCACTGAACAATTCAAAACGTGCGTCCCAAACAAAATTGACTGGTTACTAATTTTTTACTAACTTAGGCTTTTTCAAGTCGCATAACAGTCCTTACAGAAGCCGTTGTTGAATTCGGCGTCATTCCACATGATCACTGGTCGCAACCCGCATGGATTGACGATGTCAAGGCCAACGCATCCCGGGCGAAGATGGAGGAAGATGGCATCATTTACGGAGGTGTGTAGTTCCCTTTGATATCGTGAGTTTGGTATTAAGAATATCTCACAGGCAGTTTACCGTGAGTAGCATGTGGGCTGGTCCCAACACGGGCTGACCAGACCTTCCTTATAGCTATCGGAACATGTGCCGCTTTAATTCTGGAGTGAGTTCCCACAGTTCTTCCCAGGGTTGGCATGTGCTCAACGATGCCATAGTTCTTTTTTAAGCATGAGCTGCTGCAGAAGTATCGGTGGTACTGGCGAGTAGAGTGAGCACCTGGGTCCTGTCATTGGGGTGCCCTTGGTTCTGATTTGATCGCCCAGGCCCGATGTTCATTTTCATTGTGATATAAATTTCGATCCCTTCTTGTTTATGCAAGACAACAACAAGCTCTACGGTAATATTTTATGTATCATCACCGCGGAGTTTGGTTGATGGTGCCTATGCTCAGGATTCACTCATGCGCTGTATGAGATTGGGGCTACGATACCAAGTCTGTGGCAACATGTAACTGGTATGACTTTTCCCGATCACGAAACCAGCAGATGTCGACCATCCACTCATTCACTTCAGATTTTGCTAAAAAGCGCCCCGAGTTTGTTGCACCTGGGAATTCCATGGACTTTGTATCAGACAATGCCGGCATGGACTATAATAACTGTCATTGTACGTTGAATGGCCTTGCTCAGTCTTGAGTTTAACACTAACTAATATTGATATCTAGTTTGGAGTAACTTCGAGATTGCTGATATGAACATGTGGAGGGGCCCAGCTTACACAGCTTTTTTCGACTATCTGGACTCCACAGGCGGCTTCTACTACGAGGTATGCACGGACCACCAAGTGGGACTTTGGCTGATACCCAACAGCGATGGGGAGACGCGCCCGTACATAGCATCTTCGCTGCTTTGTTTACGCGGAGAGACCAAATCCATTTCTTTAATGAAATTGGTTACGAGCATGCTGGGTTGACTCATTGCCCGCAGGGGGAGGAGGTATGGAGGCGGGGCAAATGCACCTGCGGTCCAGACAAAAATTTTGGTATGTCTTTATGCAACACAATTTTCTCGCGTTTATTGATCAACAACCTGGGCGTCTTGTAGATTATACCGATTTCTCGTGTATGAAGAAGTGGGATAGATTAATGACTTAGAAACACCCCCATTGATGGCCATTGGGCATCGTGTTTTATTATTTCCCCCCCTGGGGCAAGTAGTGGGCTTATTAGATATATATCCCAATAATACTACATGCTACGCATGCAAACGGACACTGTCCCTAGGGAGGGCTATGTATGTAAATAAAATCCTTGATACGATGACACCCCACTCGAGGTTCAAGCCGAGTTAGGCGACACCCACAACCCAGATAGCTGGGTTTCGAGGAAATTTCTTGATGTAGGGTGTACAACGAACCCCAAATTTGAACCCCAACAGGCGCAGCAAAATGCAGACCCGGATAAACCTCGTGCGCTAAGCGTTGCACCCTTAGGTCCCGCGACACAGCGCGGCCAAGCGTCCATATACGCCCACACAACGTGTAGCTCACATCGCTTGATTAAATGAGAGTGCAGCGATACATCCAGTTTCTCGATCGGGAGCGTCAATGAACCTTACAGAACTTGTCCCACCAGAGATCTTGGCTACAGGATAAGCCTCATCTCATCGTCCGGTGGTCTTCATCCACTCGCGACGAAAGTTTGTTCGAACTAGAGCGATCTCTGTAGGCTAGGTTTCGCAGCTACGATGACATATGCTGCCGGGTGTTGTTAAAACGTTGAAGTGCTGATAATTGAGGCTGGAAATAGATGGGGCAACGCTTTGGAAAGCCGTAGTCGCCCGAATGTTCCGATCGACACGACCTGTAAACGAACACTAACCAACGAACGCTGTGTCTTTGTGGGCGAAACTCGTGTCTTTGCCCTGATGGCTGTATGGTTTTCCGGCAAAGTTGCCAGAGGCCACGTAAGAGTCGGCAGAACCGGAAGCAAACGAACCAACTTCATGTGGGCTGGGCGAGCCAGGAAAGCTGCACTATCGAAGGTGTATCATTTGCCAGAATCAAACATCGAAATAGGGATGGTGAGGGATAAGTGTAAACGAGCTAGATTTTTCAACTTGGAGGAATTGTTCAAACTGACACTCGTTGGTCGATCGGTATTAGTACATCACCCTATTTTTAAACGCGGCGGCACCCAAAGGCTGATAGTTATGAGTATTCTTTTCAATGGCTATCAACATGGAATACCTAGGCTTGAAAGAGACGCTTCACGCTCTGAATTCCGTGGTGAGCGATGGCATAGGTATCGAGTGCCACTCTTTCACCAATTGATCGTCTGGTTTGCGAAGTCGCCAACGCATCATCGACGGATTAATGGTAGATTTCACATTTTGCCATCGTTGAAAGGCCTCTTGTGCAGTTGGTCGGCTTGTGGGATCTCTGGTCATCATATAGTTGATAAATTCAACTAAGAATTCAAGCCCGAGGTATTTCTATAAATTAGGATTGTTGGCTGCAACTCCAAGTAGAAACCGGAGATGCCGTACCTGGTGGAAATTTTTGAGAAACACATTCCCAAGCGTGAAAACATCCAATTTGAATACATCGAATGGCTTGTTGAACGACAGCTCTGGAACTTCTTGGTCGTGTCCACCAAGATCGTTGATGAGGTGCGACTCATTGGGTAATAACATAATAGAGCAATCATAGTCAATGATATAATACCGGACAGGGTGGTCTATCCGAGCCAAGGGCTTCAAGACGTTAGCACCATCGACAGAAGCGTAGCGCATTATGGGATGCCACCCATCTGGGTATATTGGACGAGCATCCATCATAATATTTGATCCGGTAAGATCTCTGTAGTCCATGTATTCAGAAATTAAGAATTATTTTGAATTAGGTAGTAGTACCCGTGGTAGACGCGGTGCGAATGCATGAAAACTAACCCCTAAAAATACACATCAGCGTTCTGTGGATTACATATAGAGAGTGGGGTCACCTCGAGCATCTGACCGATGAAATCAATAATCTCGCCTACAACCCAGAAATCGGGGTCGTCGAAGGGGCGGAGAAAAGGCATTACAATGTATTCAACTTCTGGAGACAGGGGGTCTGTAAAAGAATCCAATATGGGAACACAGTGGTTGTCCGAGCGCCCCCCGAGCTCTGGAGAGGAAAGGAAATTGCCAATCTGAACTTCCTTGCTCTCGCACCCGACCCTTTTCAGGCAGACGATGAAGCCATCGGCGACCCGCTTTGCGTCAAGAATTATTGAAATCTAACGAATACACTCCAATCAATCTCGTGGTGTCGACTTTACTATCTGTCACCAACAATGTTACTGATGCTATCTTCGCAATCTACGGGGTTAATCGAGGTGCCTGCCCAAGAGGGTTTCCAATCCGGTCGATATCGAGGCCGTAGCTCCCAACCTCGTTCTAGAAAGAAGCTATACCGGTCGCGCCATATAATTTCGTCTTTATTGATTATTTTTGGGTAGAGTTTATCGTTTAACTCCTGCCTCGTTCGTCGTCTAGTGGATGGTTTTCCGAGTGAGTCATTCTGTTTAGAAGGAATTGAGGCAGCCATGCGCCACAGAGGGAGCTGGTTCAGATCGAATTGGTGTAGGGAATTAAAGACGAAAGTTGGTGCATGGCTACCACGCCGCACGAGGCAACGTTAAAGTTTACAGCCGGCCATTTATGGATACCAATTTGGCCATGCATCCTTCGGACAGGTTTTGACCAACCAGTTTCCTTACAGTCATGACGTTTCAGCTTTTCACCATTTATAATGTAAACCATGTTCGAGGTGCCGCCATCTCCTACCCAGAAACCTACAGACAGCGAACTGGCAATGGCCGACAGCCCAGCTAGTGATAGTTTCAATCTCTTTATTGGCGCCTTATCGCTCGTGACTGCAATTAGCTCGACCATACTTTGTTGTCGTGCATTCCTCCCCAGGGTGCAGATGCGCTTATTCGTCGAGATTATCGCTGAAACCAAAGCCTTGCTTCTCGAGGCTGACCAAAAGGGCTTAATCCAAAACGAACGTATACGCCAGGATTTTACTACCAAAATCGAACAGTTGAGTGGTTTCCTTCATTCTCAAGCGTGCTATATTGATTCGTAGTGATCACAGACTTGAGGGTTTTGGTACAGACCTTCATGAAGAAATATGCGCGGCAAGGACGCAGTTCGAGGAATATATTGCAGCTCTTAAAGGTCTATCAAAAGATGCAATGCAACTCGTTGGTAGAGCAAGATACTTACGTTCGTGGATTGCTGTAAGTGGGCCACGTTTAGCCCAAAATGCTAGACTCAATATCAACAGACTCACACCGCTCAAGAAAAACACAGGAGGCAGGTAGAGAGAGATCGCGCAAATCCTTCTCACCAAACGGATTGGGAAAACGCCGGCGCTCCCCCACCAGGTGTGTATACGATCTTTCATCAGTTGCCTCAACCATTTCCTTATTTTCACAACACACACAGATACAATGACAGATGACTTGGAGAGTGTTCAAACGGAAGAAAGTAGGCGCAGCAATTTCAGGACCCGTGTATCGCTTCTTACAACGCTCAACCATTAGCGCTACCTGTGTACCCTCCTACTAATCAAGATTGTCAATGTGCGTCATGTCCGACCCACCGCAATACGGAAGCCAGATCGGAAACACATTGTAAGTGTTAACCCATGATTACTTAGAAGTCGCGGTTGAGCCGGACGTCTGTGCCAGCTGCACCACCTTACGTTCCTATTTGGAGACGCCTCTGGCGACTATCACTATCCCCTAAGCCTGATACACAAACGTCGCCCGAATATCAGGTATAGACTGAACTCTGGAACGCACACCCCATATATATACCACGGCATATATTTATTTATTGCAACTGTCGCAGAGGTCCATTGAATTCTGAGACTTTGAATGCTAGGTCACTTGTTGAATGCCCTTCAGTAGAAGGTTCAGTGTCCGTACTCAACATTCGCAGTGCTGGTGTAAGACGTCGAAGTCACCGCAATGCAAGAGAATGATAATAATATGATGTGGAAGAAACCACCCAATCTCGAGCTGGTCTCAGAGCTTCTTTTCATATATGAATTGGATGAATTGGATCCAGTATTATCGCGATCCGTAGAAATCAGGCTCACGGCTCGGGACGTTGGTGGGTATATCGGTCGTCGGACCTGGGAGGTCGAAAATTCGTATTGAAGCCGGGACCGTTCTAATAGTATATAACAATATGTTGCTCAGGTCACAATTCTGAAGTTGGATGTCACGCGTGTTTCGCCCATTGGCAGTGGCCTCAACATTTGAGCGCCTATCTACATACACGCGTTCTCTTTGAATCCAGGTCACTCGTGTTGACCAAGGCCGTCCGGAGTGCGATAATGAGCTCGTTGGCTTTTTTGGTGACGGAGCTTCAGGTACGTGATTATATCTGCCGAGGCAACCTTTGCATTTGGCTAATGGCGATTTCGCAGTCGCTGGCGAGCGAGACAAGGCGGAAACATCCCGAGATTCGAGAGGTGTCTCCTGATCTCATATTGGGCTCGTTTGGCGGCTTATACAGCGAGGTTTCAGGCAGCTGAAAAGTCGTTGGCCATTCTTCGCACGTCTCCAGAGCAAGCAACGAACAGTCTCGCCTCTGGTCTGCTCTCTGGGTTAATTCTATTATAGATGCTGATTATTTCCGACCCAGATGGTCCCCAGTCCGATGAATTGCTTAAACCTGTTTTCATGGGTTGCGCAACCAAGAATGCCAAAGTTGTCGCCATTTCGCTAGGGTCTCTCCAACGTTAATTGCTCTAAAAGCCGTGCCCCAATCCATGGTGGCTGTCATCATCACCACAATGAACGACGCAATGAGCCAGGGGGTGGACATCCAGTTACGGATTTTACAGACTTTAGTGTCCCTAATCACAAACTTTCCTTCTATACACGGTGCACTTTTGGGGGACGTATGTCAATTGTCCCCTCTTTTTCTTCGTCTGACTCAAGTTATTAGGCCTTATTGCTATGTTTTAAACTTCAGGAGTCAAAAACTGCTGTCGTTTCGTCGACAGCTGCTGCCACGCTCCGGCAACTTGTCATGTTTGTTGTGGACAAGATGGTTGACGAGGATCGCTTAGAGGACTTGACTCCCGAAGTTTGTTTTGAGGTTGAGTTGCCTGATGGGACGACGAAATTATTGGGTCCCTCCGCGCGTGATGCCTTCTCCATATTCGAAGATTTATGCCTCCTTGCAAACGCAGAGAAGCCACACTTCCTGAAATTGGAGTTTTTGCACAAAACGTTTGCTTTAGAATTGATTGAGAGTGTCCTAACGAATTACCATGGCCTATTCCGCAAGGTATTTTCACATTCAATCCTATACACGCCTAAATGCTCACCCGCGTGTAGCATGGAGAGTTGATACTTCTCCTGCAACACCATCTTTGCCCCTTGCTCCTCAAGTCCATGTCAGACCGTCCAGTATTTCCACTTACCCTGAGATGCACACGAGTAGTGTTCCTCTTATTGAAGCAGTTTTCGTTCGAGCTTATAGCTGAAGCCGAGGTTTTCCTGATGTTGATAATCAAAATAATTGCTGAGGATTCAGAGCATAGCTCTTCAGGAAGTTCCGGTGATCATCACCCCTCCCATGCAAACCGGCCCGCGTGGATGAGGGTATTGGCAATGGAAATAATGCGTGGGTGCGTGGTTTGTTGCACTGGTATTGGTGCTTTACTTTATCTACGTTTTCGCAGTCTTTGTAGCGACGCAGAGCTCATGCGCAACGTCTGGGGTGCTTACGATGCCCATGATAACGGCTCCAACATCTTTACCTCGCTTGTTACTGCACTGAAACGTCTTGTCACGGAGAAGCCCGCGATCTTGGGTGTTGGGTCACAAATGCTGGGGGTTGGTGTAACCTCTGAGCCAGTGCCATCGTCGTCTAGTTATGGGTTAGATGTTGGAGGAATGGCGGGCAGGGTAGCTACGGCTGCCAGTGCTACAGTATCTGGTGTTGTTGGAATGATTGGGTCGCATGGCGGGCTTAGTTTGCAGGGGTCTGCAATGAAGCTACAATGGCAGGTTTAATTCCTATCATCATATTGTATCTAATTTCTTTGCCCCTGGTGACAGCATTGACCAATTGGATAAAGCTGACTCTCCCCCAATCCCGGAGTCATATATCTACCTGCTTGGCGTTCAATGCTTCATCTCACTGTGCGAAGGGTTTGCGTCTTTTACTGGTCCTCTGTATACCTCGATCGTCATCCAGAAACCTCGCGTTCCTGGGGATGCCGTCGTCCGTGCTCCTCCTGCCCTCGATTTGGCTTCCTTACCAGAAGACGAGCCGAGGAAGCAACTAGAAATCCTTCGAGATATGATTGGAAACAGTTGGCCGGCATTTTTAGCTGCCCTCTCCTTTATTGTTTCCACGAACCTCTCAGACGACCTCTTTGTGGATATCTTGACGAGCTATCAGGCCATGACCAATGTATCTGGAATGCTTGGCCTTACCACTCCCCGTGATGCCTTTTTCACAAGCCTTGCGAAATTCGCTGTACCCACTCGAGTGGTTTCAAGTTTAGATTCTTATTCCATGGAACCGCAGACCCCTAGGTCGGCCATTACCGAGAATTTTGGGCTGACTGCACCAACTCAACCTCCTGGTTTATCGGACCGGAATATGGCCTGCTTGAAAGTGCTCATAGCATCTGCCCTCTTTTTGGCCGGTAGCCTTGGCGAAAGCTGGTTTGGTGTTCTTGAAGTGCTGCAAAATGCGGATTATGTTTTGACCCAGAAAGGTGTCCAATCAACACCAACACCCAGCAAACGAGGGCTCTTTGGCCCTGGAACTACACCATCCTCTCGTTCGGTTTCGCACTCTGGGTCCAATCCAACAGCTGGACCAGGGAATCCTACTTCGCATGGGCCCCGACATCCATTTCTCATAGATTTAGAGCCGGACGCCTTACAAACTGCGATCCAACGGCTATTCGAGGCGTCGAAAAATCTCGAGGATCCGGCCTTTAAATACTTTATTGACGCACTATGTAGGCTCAGTTCCGAAATGGTTGGTATGCAGAATGGTAGCACAACATTGATTGAAACGGATAGCATCGAAGACGTTGCGACATCTCAGCCTGGGCTCTCCCCAAGAGTGGAGGCTCACCGTCGTCGCGTTAGTGGAATTCATTTGCCTCGTACTCTCGTATGTCTATATATTGAATATTCATATCGCTCCTCATCCCCTAACCCCATTTCAGCGATCAGGCGATTTTGGAATCACGAAGCTGGGCGGTGTTGCCCTTCTTAACATCCATCGCCTCATTTACCGCTCTCCAGAGATAGCCTGGAATACAACTACAAGCCATCTATTATCTGTCATTTCACTTCCATTCGTCCCCCAGTCCATTCGTATACAAGCCGCGCGAGTTCTGGACGAAATCATCTTGGTCGTGCCTCGGAATTTAACGACTTCTGGGGAGCTTCGAGCTGAAGTCCAGGACAGGGTGTTAAGTGTTCTCTCCCAACAAATTGGGTCAGATTCATCATCCACTGTGGCTAATCCAAACACGAGTATCGAGTTGAGACGGATGGGTCTTGAGACCCTCCACCAAATCCTACAAGCCTCCGGGCACACTCTAGTCACTGGGTGGGAAACTATCTTTCAAATGCTCGGAAGTGTCTGTAAAGCACAATTGTCCACGCATTCCGGGTCCACCGACTCAGTGGCAGTATTGAGCTCTCCGCCTTCACCAACCTTGAGGCTGAAATTGATGCCCGTAGGTTTAGGAAATCCTAGCGAAAGGAGTTCCGCAACCCTGGTCAAGATAGCGTTCCAGTCCCTAACATTGGTTTGCGATTCAATTTCTTCGCTGTCCGCCGAGCATCTCCGGCTGTGTATTAGCACTCTTGGGCAGTTTGGGCGACAGGCTGATACCAACATCGCCCTAACCGCCGCGGCAAGCCTATTATGGAGTGTTTCCGACGCAATTCAATCCAAACGCAAGGATGTTGACCAAGAGCCCCAATATAGTGAAATATGGATGTTTTTATTGCTCGAAGTTCTCGGACTATGTGCGGACCCTCGCCCTGAAGTTCGGGATGGGGCAATTCAAACATTGTTTCGAACCACACAGCTCTACGGATCCACCCTGAGTCTCGAGACGTGGGATCGATGTATCTGGGATGTTATATTCCCTCTCCTTGATTCGTTGACCACCGCTGTCAGACAATCCCCCGACGCAATGGACGACCCGGCCGCAGAACAAGCATGGGCCGAATCCAAAATACTGGCGCTACACTCTATTGGATCCCTGTTTCACGACTTCCTATCGTCCAAGATTTTGGAACTAGAATCCTTCCCAAAGGCCTGGGACGTGTTCGTCAATCACATCCAAGAGTGTACCCTTGTAGACAGCCGAATCATTGCCACCCCCGCGTTGCTTAGCCTGGAAAGGGCAATTCGGGCCTCCTCACAAGCGAGTGCCGAGCTCAAACCAAAAGTATCGGATGCGTGGCATCGCGTATGGCAGGCGATTAATGATATTGGCGGGGCAATCCAACAGCAAGATGTTGCATTGAAGACAGAGGTCGCAGATGTCGACTCATCTCACGAGCCGTTCACACAAGAAAGCTTGGTAGCATTCGTGGACGTGATTCAAAGTACAAGAAAAGTCAGTCGGTCGCTTGATGATATGGAATGGCCCCTCGACCGACTGTCATGTTTAATGACTATTCTTAAAGGTTGGAGGTTATCCTACTTCCTCTGTAGGGATGTTGCTAATCGTGTGCGATCTTAGGAATACTGATGTATTCCAATTCCCCTGATTATCGGCCAGACATTGACTCACTTCCTCCTGTTCAGGTATTGCCAGTTCTTGTTCACCATGTCACTATGTTGATATTGTGCAGGCAGCAGTTATCGAGACCATAACTAACATTGATTTGTCAATACCGGGCGCCCCATCACTCGTTATGCGCGATCTCTCTGTATTTTCTACCCTACCATTCCTTGCCGCATTTAATGTCCCAGGCCCGTCGCGGGATCGCACAAATCCAAAACGGGTGACGTATATTGCACTCACGAAAAAAGTGATGCCAATGCTGGTTGATCTATTTCTGAAATTTAAAACTGGCCCGGAAATTTATGCCGATGGGACACTCGAGGCAGTTTTATCGGTCCGTGCCCCTCCCGTGTGCATGCGCAATGGATCCTTATATTTCAACAGTCTTATTCCATACCTATCAAGCTAAAGTACGATTGTCCACCACCGTCAAAGTTTGGTGACGATTCTCCGCTGTGGAAAACGGCGACAACCAACTTCTTGAAGATTGTCAAGGAATGTGCCATTCAACTCCGGAATCTCAAAGATGGTCAGTTTCCCAGCAGCTATCGTTTACAGGGACTAACATATTTCGTCTTCAGATGTGCCCGATACTCGCGTCGAATGTATTTGGCGTCAAGTTCTTGATGTTTTTAGGGGCGGTATCCTTGCAGATTGGTATGTGTTACTATATCCAACACCGCACTACAATAACATTCATCGAACTATTTACAGTTCCGCCGCTGAAACATTCCCACTTGATGTTCAGGATACTGAAGAAAATTTTGACCTTGCTCTTATAGGAGCACTAGAAATCGACGTTGTTCCGCATATTGGCGACTCTCGGGTGCCAGATAATCTCTTAGTTCATTTGGCCAAATTCCTTAGTCAAGGCAGTCGACTGTATACTGATGATTCACCTACGCCTCCGTCTCCCGATAGTGCTGTGCAGTCACCCTCTACATCGAACCGGGAAGAGAAATCCTTTGATCACGGACACACAGATTGTAATACACCTGTCCCAAGAGAGCGCTTCTCCTTCTGGTGCTTCGATCTCCTGTTCTTAATTTGCTCTGCTACCACCACAGGTCCGCCCCAAATTATCTCTCTTTTATATGAAAACGCTTACACACCACTATAGACCAAGAACTCTCGCGACGTCGCCTCGCAGCCCATAGTCTACCGTCTTGCTGGGCCGCTGTCAAACTACTTTAGCTGGATATGTAGCTGACGGAGCCTTACGCGGAAACCTGCCATTCCCCAGGTGAGAAGTGCCACTAGGAATATCGCTCAAATGATGCTCATCCCAAATATCCTGAATAATAGAATTCGAGAGGACGAGTTAATATACGTACTGCGCAAGCTCCTTGAATTGAAGCTATGGCCGGGTTCCCTTTGGGCTGCCATGTCAAACCAGCCATCAAAATATTGTGTAGACCAACCAAGTAAGGAGTGGTTCTTTGGCTCTACTATCCACCCAACCTGATCATTCTCCAAGGTGTATTTGATACCTCCTCAACCCCATCAGAGCTGATTTCAGATGCGGTGAAGCGATCATCCGTGGCCCACCTCTTCCATTTCTATCCTGTCCTTTGCGAAATCGCGTCCATGCCTCGCAAAACGCCATCAGGGTGGGTAAATACATCGGACGTTTGAGGCTAGGTGATGCACCTCAATCTGGAGCTGCCGCTGAGTTGGACGCGCGGATCCTTGCGAGGAAATGCCTTGAAACAATCGGCAAGGAGATGGGACTTCATACTTGTAAGCGCGGACTGTCGACCGCGGGATTATAAAATATCTTTAGCGCTAAGTGTAACCTGTAATATCTTGTTCTAGCCGGGGTCTTGCATGTACATACATAAGCCCCGATGAGACTAACATCATAGAGGCGGATAGTAGCTCAGTCAGTTCCAGTTTATTTCATTTCTTGGAACCCACTTCCCAAATTTACCTCACTCGAGTGAATCATCTAAACTGAGGAAATAGAAACCAAGTGTTTTCGGATCAGCACAGCCGCCGAGCCCGGTATGGCAACACATTCAATTCCGCAAGATAGCATCTAAAATGCCAACGATAGTTAGCCTAGCCATCCAACCAAGCACGAATATGATGGAGCTTGGGGCAATGCCTGTCGCTTTTCGCCACAAGGTATCAGTGGATTGTGGAATGCCAAAGACCAAGATGACCCAGAGGAACGAATTTTGTGGCTCACTGAACGTTCATAGTGATATGGAATGGGTAATTCTAATACTAGAATAAGACATTTGGATCGATGAGAATGCACTAACATTTGAGAAGGTGATGCTAAATATCTATAGTCTCCGCTTGAAAGCTGCTATTAGTACCTGTAGCGTGTCGAGTAATCTGAAAAGACAGATATATGAGTTTTGTGTTTGACATGAACATCCATCGACCTTTGGGGGAAACAACCAAGCCGCGACCCTTCGATGCTCCTCGATAGACTGTTTCAACGATGTCAATCATCTGTTTTGGTAGGTTGACCAGAGCGAAGGATATTTAGGAAGGGAATACTCTTGTTTGTTGTCCATCGCCCAATTACTGCACGGAATTGAGTGTTGGCAGCAATATCATGGAAAATGGCTGAGACGCACATTTTATTATTATTTCCAGTTCCGAGATCAATCATGATATGCTTATTCCTTGATATTTTCGTTGCTCAGGTGGGTATAATAGTTCGAAGAGGTGCCTACCGATAGAAGAACATGACCGTGCAAGGATCGTATAACTCGTACATCTGCCGTCGGATTGGTCTGTTAACCGTAGAATGATACGAGCACAAAATCTACTCGCCTTGTTGAAATCAGGCACCTCTGTAATATCCACTAGATAGATGACCGCAAAGTTCTGAACCTTCTCTGCCACTGCATACAGGGTTTCGTCCATCGTCATGCACTGGCTATCCCAGTCATGGCCAAAACGAATTACGACCACTCGGTCTTCCTCCGACTTTATCGCTTCATCGACATGCCAACCAGAAGGAAGATGTGGAAGAAAATAGGACATGGAGTCTTCTCAGAAGATTAATGGGACCAAGCGTAATGGTAACTGATGGTGCCGAAGGCGTTGGGTGTCGATTATAACACCCGCAAATATGATACGTCCATGACACATGTCACAGCCTAAATTCGTCCTGCCATCCGTCGCTCAAGCTCAAGTATCAAGCGATATCAAGCTTTCAAGTCTGGCCGCATCCCTCCCCCAACAAAGCTAGTCAGAACCATTGCTAGCCATTATCTGGACATTATATGGTTCACCGCCCGGCCGATTCCCGTCTCCTCACCAACTTGCTTTCCCAAGAGAAAGATTATTCCAAAAACCTCTTGACCCTTTTGGACTTTTCTCATGCCTCCCTTGCTTCCTTCTCTGCGTATGCCTCGGCCTCTTCCCCACCTGCGTCTCAAGTTATCCTCGCTGTAGCTGGCCTATTTTCCAGTGCGGACAACGCCCTCCGTGGTTACGCTGCTGCGGTAGATGAATGGAGAGAACATTTAAAGGGGTTGAAAACTCTTGAGGATGAGGTTGCCACGATTATGAGAGATCGGGAAATCCTGTGAGTGTCCGAGGAGTTTGACGAGATGTGTATGGGCACATCGCACAAAGACTTCGTGCCGTCTTCCTCATGTCGCAGCTGCAAGTGTTGTGCGCTAACGTATCCAACAGAGTCACCCGGCTAATCAAGGCTTCAAAAGTGTCAAAACCTAGCCGGGA
Organism: Infundibulicybe gibba; assembly: GCA_015501065.1. Taxonomy (NCBI): domain Eukaryota; kingdom Fungi; phylum Basidiomycota; class Agaricomycetes; order Agaricales; family Omphalinaceae; genus Infundibulicybe; species Infundibulicybe gibba. The sequence continues at coordinate 38,063 of JADNYI010000080.1, forward strand.
CTCGGTTTACATCGCACCCACATTTCCCTCCTCATCTACTCTTTCACTCAAGTCTGACTTTGTGGCTAATGTAAAACCATTCAACACTACGACTAAATTAGCAGCTGCCCAGTCTGAACTCCAAGCGTGTGAAACCCATTTGGCATCCAAGGAGCGCGAGCTGGACACCCGTCGAGCAAGCGCGGTGCGGGAGGGGTTGAACGTGCGATGTAAGGCTATGATGGAGTGCGGATGGGTCTGGACTGAGATGGGCAAAGAAGGTCTTCGGGCGCTGGGGGTCCTTCGCTCTGGTATGTCGCGGAGTCATAATGTGAGACATGCTCTAATATTTTCTAGATGAACCATCGCTCCCAATTTCTCCTATTCCATCACGACCTCCAAGCCTTCACATTCACCTATCGTGTCACCGCCCCCCTTAGCCAAGAGCAACCGAGAACTCAGACTGATACTGCTCGGCCATCATCAGACTTATCCTCTCTAGCTCCCTCCCAATCCGCATCCCAGATAAATATGCCTACCGCCACCATCCCCTTACCCCTATCTCTGTACCCATTTCCACGACGCACATATATTCTGATGCCAACTGCCTTGATTTTGGCGCAGAATCTTCGCAACAATCTCATACGTCTTCTATGGCTCCGCACCAGGACGATCCTGTTGATGCCCCTTCACCGCCAACAACTGGGGCTGATGCTGAGGCGGCAGACCATCACAAGCGACACATTCTTACCCGGCGAATAACAGAGGAAGACCTTACACATTTCCCCCCCACTGATGGCAATTCAAGTGACGAAGATGGCCCTGGCGACGTACAAGTTGTCGAGAACCCTCGTTTTGGGGGGAAGGCGTCTAATGCGTCTACGTCGATGCCATCTTCACCAATCTCGCCAGGATTTGGAAAACGGTTTTCACTTCGTACACCTGCTGGCACCAAATCAGATATGGGTGCGGGTTCGAGCCTTGCCATGGGGAGCAGCTCAAGCGTTCCGAGCTTGGGGAAGAGAGAGCGCAAGGCGTCCATAGGACCCAGGTTTTTTGGGAGCATTAGAGGCCTGTTTCGAGGTCAGCAGCAGCAGAAAGAGCCCCCTTCTGTGACCGGGGGTGGTGCGTTGACTCCCCCAAGAGGTGGCGGGGGCAAATGGGAAACAAGGACTGAAAAAAATCTGAAAGGGCTGTCTAGTGCCGACAGCGATGTTGGGGGCATCAATTCTCAGGTCCCGCGGTCGAATTTTCACACGTTAGTCGAGGCGTCCACGGCGATGGCTACTCCCCCTAAGGCACGCAAACGGCTGTTGAGCGATGCGACCGAAACTGTCTCACCCTCTCGGCCGGGAGAACGGGGCGGAAGAAGATTGAAGAAAGAGAGAAGCACTAAACACAGGAAAACGAGAAGTGCCAGCGTACCACCAGCCGGATCCGCCAAAGACAACAGGCTAGGAATTAATTCCCCATCAACTGGGAACTTACCCGACAATTCTGTGGGCGCGGATGATCCCGGTATCAAACGGGCAGCAGAGTGGTTAGATGGACAAGATCTCCTCGCTCAAAAGCAACAGGCGCTCGATGCTGAACTTGTCATCGCGGAGCGAGTCAACGGCACGAAAAAGAAAGCATCAACCAAAAATTCACCAGATGCTAGTGAACCGGAGAAGGGCTGGGCAAGTGATGGGGGCGCCACCGCAACCGGTAGTGGTAGTGGAGACGCAAGTGTGACACGGCGGAAATCCAAAAAGGCGAAACCACTTGTTATGGTGCTCGATGCTGACGGTAAGGCTGCCGTCGCATCGGGGTCAATTGTTTCCACCGCCAGCGCACCAGCTGCTTTAAGCAAGACATCCAAATCCAGCGTCAACAGGCGCGCTTCAATGGGATCTAATCTCCCACCCACACCACCCCTCCCCGCTCATCTCGTCGGGCAGTCATCTGTCATTATCACTCGGCGGGGCATGAGTGTCGATGACGGGTCTCCCACCCCCGCAAGCAAATCAAAGACCGGGCTGGGCGCCGCGCCAGCGTTCCAGTTCATGCAACGGGGTCAACGTATAGCGAGAGCAAACCTAACTTGATGAGTATCGTGGAGGGTGTCGCCAGATCAAATCAAGAGGCCCGCCGCGAAGGAGAGTGGATCAAGAGTAGAGCCAGTTCTCCGGTCGGAATGGGTGAAGTAGTTATGGCACCTCGTAGCCTTACGAGGGATTTACTTGATGGGGGCGTGACAGTCGATCCATCTCCGATTGGGATGGACGATAAGGATCTTACCTCCATCAAGGCACCTGGGTCGGTATTCGACATTCCTATCGTTCAAACAAAACCACGGGTACCGGAATTTCAAATCCTACATCCGAGTCTAATTCCGGGGGAGTAGCTGAAAAAGTTGAAAGAGCACAACCACAGCGACCCAAAATACCACTCAAGAGCGCGTTGCGCCATTCAAGCCGTACGCCATCACCAATGCCAGTATCTCTAGCTGCTGTGGTTGTCAAGGGCCCACCCCAAGACAAACATTCCCTGCCTAACAACCAGGACGCCAAGGGGAAGGGCAAGGCTTTTGAGGTGTATCCTGGAGAAGGCGAAGACGAAGGTGGCGACGGCGCCTCCATTTCATCTTACGAAACCGGACACGAGGCGTTCGAAATAGGCGCAGCGGGCGAATCGTCGCCTGAAGATGATCTTCCTACTACACCCCCACCACCCCCTCCACACGAACAGGCGAACAATACCACTTCCAAGGCTTCAAATTATGCTCCTCAAAATGGCCAGACGCCCAAGTTGAATCATGCGCCACCAAGCCACACTACCCCCGCTCATTCTGAAGTTTCCGTGTCGACTGAATCTACAGACGCCGGCCCACGTCGGCGAAAAAGCGTTCGCGTATCTTTACAACCCACCTTTTCCCCAACGCCCCCCGCAATTGATGACGACGACGAGACGGTCGATCGCGCACCCTGGGGTGGCAAAACCAACGGCGAAGTGGCCCGAGATATGTGGGAGGATTCCAGTGAGGAGGAGGCCGAGTATTCCAAGGCGAAACGCCTGTTAACCAGAGCAGCGAAGAAAGAGAAGAAAGCGTGGTGATTTTCGTTCTTGGGTTTTTAATGGACCTATTATCTATTATTCAATTAGTTCTTCGAATCTTAACCTAGTCCTCCTCGTATCTAGAGCCGCTCATTATTTTCTTTCGTTAATTCCTGTTGACTCCCAAGATTATGTAATCACTCATGATCTTGCCGATCGCTCGTTTGTGTTCACCACAAGCCCGCTCAAAGCAAAAGAACCACCACCAACCACCATTTGCCCAGTAGCTTATTGCCTCACCTATCTTCCTACTACTATTCTCCCTTTTTATCGCCATGTCTGACGAAGACCACCCGCCCACTCAGACCCAAGACGACGTTAAAACGGAAGATTCCAATGCCCCCATCAACATCAAGGTTTAGAGCCCCCTTTCTGTAGCCGTAGAGCCAAATTTCAATTCTTGTATCTACTCTAGGTCGTGAGCGCGTCGGGAGACGAAGTATTTTTCAAGATCAAGCGTAGCACGAAGCTCAGTAAGCTTCAGGGTGCCTATGCGAGCAAAGTCGGCAAGGATGTGAACAGCATTCGGTATGTTTCACTCCAGATACCACACAGCTACCGTTTCCTCGCGAAATCAGCGCGTGGCTGAATATCACGAACTCGTGTCATCCCCCCTCGCTAATGCTTTCCTCTAGATTTTTGTACGACGGCTCGCGAATAAACGACGATGATACACCATCTTCACTTGATATGGAAGATAATGGTGAGTCATATCCACATAAAAATCCTTTAAAACTAGATTAACCCATACTACCAGACACCATCGACGTCATGGTTGAACGTACGTCAGGGTACATCGCTACTTTTCATTTCCTGACAAAAACTTTTTTTCAGAGGTCGGAGGTTTTTTGGGCGATGGATGGTAGTTGGAAACTTGCGTGCTTTTTTGTCACCTGTATCTTTCACTTTTGACTTCTCAGTAATTACCAAGCCCCGCTTTTTTGTCGCCCTATAAACTCCTCCCCATCCGCGCAAATAATACCGTCCATATAACTTAATGGACCCCTAACCACTTTGGTTCTAACATAGCGTACGCCCCGGCTGTTTGGGCCGGACCTGTGTTTGATAGTGGCACTTTATTTGAACCGGTTGTGTATGATAGTTCTCCACGATCTAACACCTCAAAGGTTCCGGTTATTGATGGACAAGTAAACTCTTTGGGACCACGGTTCCTACTAATACCGCGGGAGAGATACTGAGGTGCTTTCGCTCATAGTCCAGTCCTATTGCCTACAATAATGCAACCAGCTTCTACCAAATACATTTTACGAAAACTGTTCGACCATTCAAATCCGCATCATAGATCAGCCAGGAACAGGGAATGCCGCAGGACTCCGGAATCCATTCTTGCCGACCGCACGGACGCCAAAATCGACGTTGTCTTTAGACAGTAAGACGTTGCCGTGCTAACCGATCCGACAGGTATGACATTCGACCAGAACGGCTGATCAGTTGCTCTCCAAACAACCTCATAGCCCCCATCAGCATGTGAGTCTGCAGTCCATCTTAGGGTGGAGTTGTTCGTGAGGTTGCTCGTGTCAATCACAACGTTTTTGGGGGTCCCAGGTGCTTGTGCGAGAGACCACAAGGCGGCCGCATTCACCCTCCCAACACGTGCGATGAAATTGAAGTCGCAGAAGTCAATGAGGTCGCCAAATTGCACCCCGTTGACCACGCGGACGTTTTGATGTTGGTGGGCAAAATTCTCATGCGGCTCTGTGAAGCGGACCGCTGCAAAGCCTTGCTTGAGGAATGATTCGTGATCGCCTCCCCGAAGGAATCGGTCAGGCCGATAAATCATCTGGACTGATCCCACAGTCGTCAGCACGATATGTTGCAGAAAACAGTAGAACATACCCGACATATTTGTCGCAGAATTGGTCGAAACTTCCGCGACGAAGCGACCCAACTCCCGGATCGGTGAATCGTTCTCTCCACCAATAGAAACGCGGCTGGAGATCTGGGCCGCAGTCTCCGTTGACGGGATCCCCTGAGCGAACATCCTAATATTAAATGGGTCCATAAATCCATCATCTCCCGTGGGACTGCCGACAATATCATTGTTAAGCATCCCTGGACATCAACGCCTCCGGCCTTGAGTTGCCTCGCCTGGAAGTCGGACCCAAACAAGCCTTGCTCTTCGCCTGCAACCACGGCAAAAATAATGGTGGCTGCTGGCTGGTGGGTTGCCATTATTCGAGCGAGCTCCATCGATATTGCGACTCCAGATCCATCATCATCAGCTCCCGGAGCGTCGTCCGTGAAATTATTAATGTCGGTGTTGCGGGAATCGTAGTGGCCTGAAATAACATAGGCGCGGTTGGGTTCCTTTGATCCCTTGAGGGTCGCGATTATATTGCTGATGACGGTACTTTGGGGTATTCCGCTAGCAGGCGCCTGTGTAAATTGTTGGACAGTGACATTCATTCGGCCGTTGGATGCTGCAGCAAATGTTCGCATCTGGGAAGCAATCCAATCTCTAGCGGCACCGATGCCCCGTGTGGGGTCGGTCTGACTGGATAATGTGTGCCGGGTTCCAAATGACACAAGTTTTTCGATTATGGCCTGGATGCGTACTGGGTCGATCTGCCTAAGGATTTGGACGAGCTCTGCATCGGGTTCCTGAGGTACTAGTGCTTGGCCCGGGCCAGGGGGCCAGGGAATCCCTCCCAGCATTTGAGCATAAACTGTATTTTGGTAAGGGTATGTTTAAATCAAACATGTGGCGACAATACCATGGTTCGTGCTGAGCCAAACGAAAGATGAGAATGCAATTGCGACGAGCTTTGACTTGAGAATCATTAGAGGTTAACTGATGGCCTCGACATTCTGTAACCCACGTATTTATGTGGGTGCAATTAAGTGATTCGAAAGTCGTCCATATGGTCGCCCAACGAGAATTGAACACCTGACAAGGATTGTGTTATTCTGGTGTAATTACCGAGGAGCGAAAATATATCATGAGAGTATATGGGCAATTATGGCCTCGGAACGAACAAATAACATAAATAGATGTCCTACTTTCTTGCTTCGAGTTTATGAAAAGGGGGCTCTTATTCATAGACTGGCCGATTTTAAATTGGGCTGCTAAAATAGGTAGGTGAGCCATGTGTTCTCGTTCCAATCGTAGAGGTTTTGTATTCCCCAGTGGCGGGGTGAACGCTGGCACATTATAAGAGGGGGCCGGCCGGGCCTTTGGGGCGGGAGATCTGCATGGTGGCGGTGACACCTACCCGGGTCCGCCGATCAATATGTTGGTTCTGCATAGGCTATTGGGATTCTATCAAAGATCGTGGGTTGCCTGTATGTATATGGCTTGTGAGTCGTGAGCAACCCGCTTAGCGCCAAAGTTGTTTGGATTTGTCTGACTAACCATCGCGCGCATTAGACCCGAATCAGTCCCGAGATGATCAAACTACTATAGTACGGTAAAGTATTGAGCGACTTTCTTTAATCGACTTAGGGGCTGGTTCGAGTCTACGCGCGCACCCTTTTTGAGGTTTGATATTTCCAACTTACAAACACACTCCCATCATGTCCACCCCTCTGCCCCGCCCCAACCCATTCGATAGCACTTATCTGCCTGACTCCCACAGCGGATACCTCAAGTGTCTTGAACTTGAGGACCACCACGCTGTGGTAAAGAAGACTACTAAACTCACAGTCTTGGTGTGCGCCAGGCTGCTTGGGTACATGCTGGTTGAAGCACTTGAGGATGCCACTCGTGAGGAATTCGCCTCGGAGATTGTTCGATGCACGGACGATGAGGCACTCCAGGCACTGGCGGGCCTCTATAAGGACCACCTCATACACTGCTGTGAGTCAGGCCGGGGGGATTCTCCCTGAGCTGATGTTTTTTTTGCCAGTTCTGCTTACCAAGGGCCGAACCCCTATCTCCACTCCTTCGTCGTTTGACGCCACGGAAGAGGAGTATACGCCACCATTGCAAGTGACCCTTATGAACTATACTGAGGCAAAGCAGAAGGTGTGTCTCACGACCTTTTTACCTCAAGTTCTCATTATAACCTTGTGTATGTAGGTGTTGATTCGTGATAACCACCGCTGTCTATTGACAGGGAGGCTTGATGGAATTTCCCTTGAAGCTGGCAGTGTTGCAGACAATGGATTTATTACAGCTTCAACCCGTGCTGCCCATATATTTGACTGGTCCATCAATGATGATCTTGATACCAACGATAAGGTGTGTGATTCGCAGAGTAGTTTTTGCGTTGACACACCGGCATACTTTTGTGGTTTAGCTGCGCCATGCTGAATCAATCCGGGTAATGTTGGGTCGATTCGGTAACATAAACACCGATGAACTCAAAGGGGCCAACGCCCATCGTCTCCAAAACATTCTTACCTTGGATTCTAGCGTCCATGAATGGTTTGGTCAGTTAAAAGTCTGGTTGGAAAGGAGACCAGAGGTTTGGAACCTCTACATCTCATTGATATTTTCCTGGTACTGACGGAGCTCGCGCTTTGACAGGATCCTGACAACTATTACCGACCAGCCGCAACCAAACCATTCCTCTTGAGAGGGATTCCGGCTGGGATCCAGTTGGCCACCCCTGATCCAGCCAGCTACCCCCTCCCAGATCCTAGGTATATAGCTGTTCATGCTGCATGCGCACGTGTGGCACACTTGTCCGGTGCAGGAGAATATCTTGATATCGTTTCTCGTGAAGTGGAGGGAATTACAGTTGATGATGGCTCTGGTGATGTATTGTATCATGCCTTGATGCGCCATTTAGAAGTTGAGGTCCAGTAGCATCTACTAGCATCATCGACATTATATGATTATATCCAGCCGTACTTTCAGCCTGAATTGGTACTTGGATATCGGGGTACAACCGCTCGACTACCGTCTTATATGTCTACTAGCGAATGGGCTATCTGCATTATCATCACTCACTCTTGTGTATGATATCCAAGCCACGAGAGGGTGGGGTGCCGAGGACCACGCGCCTGTTCCGACTGGTGTGCGTCGGATTTTAGTGCTCGATATTGATAATCCGTGGTATTAGGTAATATTTCGCCGACACAGGCGTGATGTCACGGATGCAATTCGTGTTACTAAATGACGCTCACGTGGATCTCGTTTAGGGCCGGTCATAGCGCGGTGATTTGATTTTGACTCGGTTTTATTTGGCAGCACAACATTACCCGCGTCAACAACCATTGAACATTACCATGTCATCTAGCCTCGCCCCATCTTCACCTGCGCCATTTGAGGCGTCTTCCGTTGCTGCAAGTACAGCACCCACAAGTCCACCTCCGGAGGATTCTTCTGGTGGTGAGGAATCAAAGGTGTGGTGGCCTCTTTGGAACAAACATTACCCTGTCAACTGACTAGATTCAGACATATTTTGATGATGAAGTTGTTCTTACTTTCTGTTGGTTTTATTTTAAAGTAATAGTCCCGTTAGGATGCAGAACGACGGTATACCCGCCTCCAGTTCGTTTTGGAGAAATCAGCGGTGTATTCCAGTATCCTGAAAGCGCGTATGGATCAGGACAAGGAGGCTCAGATGCTCGCGTTTAACACCCGAAAGAAAGAATCGACAACTTCTACGTCCCGGAAAGGATCTAGTAATAAACGCGTTCGCGCCGATGATAATGGAGTTAAAGCTGGAGCTAAACGTCGTAAGGGCGAAACTGGTGTGGTTCGCGAAGACGATGAAGTGGAAGAGCCCCCGATCTTTCAACAGCCATCGCTTATAACTGGTGCTAAATTGAAGAATTATCAGCTCGAAGGGCTACAATGGATGGTTTCGCTGGATCAGAATGGAATATCAGGCATTCTCGGTATTCATTTATTTTATCCTAGCCTTGATCAGTCCTGACGATCTTTCAGCGGATGAAATGGGCCTTGGAAAGGTATCCTCCAGCGTGATGGTTGTTATATTATATTTACGTCAATATCCAATAGACCCTGCAAACTATCGCTTTCAGCGCCTATCTCCGCGAACGGCAAAATTATCGCCCATTTCTTGTGGTGTGCCCTTTAAGCGTGCTCCACAACTGGTTAGATGAATATGCTAAGTTCGCGCCCACGGTATGGAACGTTTATCGCATTAGATATCAAAATTGACATATCTTCAGATTCCGGTTTGCATGTACCACGGAACACCCGCTGAACGTGCTGAGCTCAGGCGTACAGTAATGATACCCCCAGGCAAGACTATTCCCAAACCAAAAGGGAAAAAGACGAGAGTGCGTGCCGCCAAAAAGGCAAAACCTATAACCCGCGCAAAACCGGAACCTCGAGCACCAACTCGGCGTGGGGCCGCACGAAAAGGACGTTTCCGCAAATATGTAGAGTCGTCAGATTCTGAGGATAATGACGAGGAACAAGAGGAGGAACAAGAAGAAGAGGAGGAACCCGAAAGCGAGCATGAATCAAAGCCCCGCCCGTCCCAAGTTGGACCTGCTTTCCCTGTGGTTGTTACGACCTATGAAATGATTATCAAGGATCGTGTACATCTTGCCGAGTACAACTGGGGTTATATCGTTGTCGACGAGGGTCATAGGCTGAAGAATTTGGACTGCAAACTTATGAAGGAAATCAAGAAATATAAGTCAGCAGGGCGAATGATTTTAACCGGCACCCCTTTGCATGTAAGATCTATCCCATTCATCCCTTATTGCGTACTAACCAGCGGCTGTAGAACAACTTATCTGAGCTGTGGTCGTTGCTCAATTTCATTCTACCCGACATTTTCGACGACGTTGACGCTTTCCAGGAATGGTGAGCTTCGATTAGAATCACTTCAGGTTAATATTAAGTTAGGAGTATAGGTTCAACCTCCCCACCATGCAATCCAACTTGGGTTCTGAGCGGTCTTCTCAGATCATCGGGTCGCTCCACGCGATCCTCAAACCATTCCTATTGCGGCGCTTGAAGGGCGATGTAGAAACAACGCTACCCCCGAAGAAGGAATATGTCCTTTACGCTCCCCTCACCGTGCAGCAACGCGAAGCCTATGATCAAGTCCTCGATGGAAGCCTCCGGTCGTACTTGATTGGCAAAGCACCTGTCGAAGAAGCACCCCCACCTCCCGAGTCCTTGGATGGCCCAAGGCGGCTGCGGAGTCGTGGGAAGGAAGGTTCAAGGAAGAGTTATCTCGTTGACGGCGATGATGATGAGTACTTTGAGTTGTTGGAGAATGGGGAGGTCGATGAACGTGGGGTAAAAGCAAAGAAATCTAAGGAGGATCTCGAACAGCTCGCACGGAATCACCAACTAAAAACCGCCAGTGAGATTTATTTATTGGCTATGCGAGTCGCCACTGATGGAGTAATAGCAAAACAGGTTAATAATATGAGACTACAGAATACAGTCATGCAGCTGCGCAAAGTCTGCTCACATCCATTTTTATTCAAATGGCCCCTTGATCCCAAAACACAACAACCAGTCCTAGATGAACAACTTCTAAACACAAGTGGTAAAATGATGGTCTTGGATCGGCTGCTCCAAGAGCTCTTCAAGCGGAAGCATAAAGTTCTTCTCTTCAGCCAATTCACAACTATGCTTGATATTATTGAGGTTGGTTGCTTTCATTTTCGGCAGTGTGCTTTTATTCACCCTTGTATTGTGTAGGATTGGGCCTGTGAATTTATGGGCTGGAAAATTTGTCGTATCGATGGGTCAACATCGCCAATGGATCGTCGCGAGCAGATGAATCAATTCCAGACCGGCGGAGACGCACCCGATGCACCTATTTTATTCTTGCTTAGCACCAGAGCGGGCGGGTTGGGTATCAACCTTGTGGCCGCTGATACTGTAATTTTCTATGACCAGGACTGGGTAATTTACATCCATAGACTGTCCTCGAATCCAGCTAAAGAAGCTTTATATTTAGAACCCCCAGATGGATGCACAAGCGCAAGATCGTGCGCATCGTATTGGGCAGAAGAGGCCCGTTTTAATATTCAGACTCGTCAGCGCACACACAATTGAAACCAAAATCATGGAGAGAGCGACAGAAAAGAAGAAGCTTGAGGCGCTTGTCATTGCAAAAGGTATTTCCAACGATTGATCAGGTTATCCCTTTCTCACCCAAGTTACAGGGAAGTTCAAAACGCCAGCTGCTGCGGTTCGTCATGGTAAACCAGAAACGATGGCCGAAATGGCTGCCGCGCTGTTAAAGCTGGAGGGGGAGAAAATTAATGTCGTCCCGAACACTGCTGAAGGCAAAGCAAGTGTGCTTAGCGATGAAGACCTTGATATGTTGCTTGATCGGCGTCCTGAAGTCTTTGCGGATAGAGGCAAGGGGTGGACATCAACACGCGACGCCCAGGATGGCGAAAATTCAGCAGCAGCGCTTGGAAAGAAGACAGCCTTTGCTGTATATGACGGCCCCGTCGATGAAGGGAATGACGCGCTAGCAAAAATGCTCGGAGAAGATGTGGAATAGAAATTTATGCAGAGTTGAAATAATATAAGTACTATATATATAATGTGTATATATACGTATACTGTGGCAAATCTTGGAGGGTACTTTGCTGGCTCCCACCGGATCTTGCTACTTATAACTTTCCGGCCAGAGCAATAGAACGATTGTCTTCTATCGCGCTCTTAGAACCAATAACGGCTAGCACAATTTTCATTCCTGGAAAACATATCACACGAGGCCCAAAGCCACCACATGCGTTGGTTACCATTTTGTGCTGTTATTTACTCAGGCATCCCCAGCATCCAATCCGCCATCATCACAGGTTCTGCTAATTGAATAACATTCGCTCAGGAACTTCTCTTATTCTATGAATTGGAGCAATCGCACCCCCTCGGTCCTAACTCCACGGTTGCATGCTGATCCAGAGTCGAATTCATGGGAATATGTTCGCAACTGAAGATTATAATTGCTTGAATCTCTCAGGCTCCGCTTCGATACTGTCAATGAACACCTCTTCTGGCTATCTCTGCGTCTTCCGGTATATCAGCTGCCCAGTCACGAAAAGACGCCGTGTGGACCGACGTCGAGAATCTCGATGTTTCTGAACGGATAAATGTCCTACTAGCATTTCTGTCTACGCCACTTTGTTTTTTTCCCAATGCGTCAGTGGTTGTTTCGCCTTCACTTTGTCTTGTGGACGATATGCGTCCATGTGTGTGGAGGTCTGTGCCATTACGCTGCATCATATTATGTTTCTCTGAACCACCACCAGTAAACTCTCAGACAGTTGATCCCCTGACATGGCCTCCCGGCCCAGGTCAGCTCCTACGGCCTCAGGAACCGAACGCAGAACTTGTCCAGATGCTCAAGGAAGTTGATCCGAAACGTATCCAAGCCATTATTGAAAAACTTGTCTCCTTTGGCACCCGCAGCACTTTATCCAGTCAAACGGATCCGGTCCGGGGGATCGGTGCCGCGAGGGATTGGATTGCTTCGCAGATGCGGTCTTTTGCAGCAACTTCCGGTGGTCGCATGAACGTGACCGTTCAGAGCTTTGTCCAAACACCCACGAGTCGCATCCCCACAAACACTACAATTAGTAACATCCTGGCCACACTACGCGGCTCAAAGGAGCCTAATCGTGTCTACGTTGTGTCGGGGCATTATGATTCACGCAACTCGGACGACCAGAATTTTGTCGACGACGCGCCAGGAGCTGATGATGATGGATCCGGAGTCGCTGTGTCAATGGAATTGGCTCGTATCATGGCCACCCGAAACCCGTCGGCGACTATCATCTTCTCTGTCGTTGCAGGTGAAGAGCAAGGGACCCTCGGATCCATTTTCCAGGCTACACAATTGAGAGCTGCTGGTGTTGATGTTCAAGGGATGCTTGACAACGACATTGTTGGAAGTTCCACAGCAGATGACGGGACGAAGGACCCCTTCAACATTCGCATGTTTGTTCAGGGAATCCCGACCACCGACACCGCAGCACAAGTATCCAGTTTGGTGTCGATAGGCGGTGAAAATGATTCTCCCATTCGTGAGTTGGGGCGGTTTGTAACAGAAGTTGCATCAAACGCTGACACGGAAATGACTGGTGAGTCAAGCTTGCTGGTATATACTCCTGCTGTCTAACACAAACTCTAGTACAAATGGTATACCGCCCAGACCGATTTCTTCGCGGAGGCGATCAGCGGTCATTCATCCAGCAGGGATTCCCCGCGGTCCGCTTTACAGAACCCCATGAGAACTTCGCCCACCAGCATCAAAATGTCCGAGTCGAGAACGGGGTGCAATTCGGCGACCTGCCCCAGTTCTGTGACTTTGAGTTTAATGCACGCGTCGCCAAGGTCAACGGCGCAGCGCTTTGGTCCCTCGCCGAAGCGCCCGGAACACCGAAAAATGTCGTCATAGATACATCAGTCCTGACGAACAACTCGACGCTCACATGGACTGATGACCCGCTTGCAGATGGAGGTCATGAAATCGTGTGGCGGGCGACGGATCAGCCATTCTGGTCCCATGTTATCCCTGTCGGTGTAGGATTGACTTCCGCGACTGTTCAGTTGTCCAAAGACAATGTCAATTTCGGAGTCAGGGCCGTTGGGAAGAATGGGTTCCGTAGTCCTGCAGCGTTCCCAGCACCCAGTGGGTAGTACTTGTGCAGCGTTTCCGGTGCGGTTCGCTTAGTATCTGTCCTGCGTACCACGAGTGCTTCCGAAAATCTTATCTTTTCCCAAGACCCTGAGTTGGGCAACGCGGATAATAACCAGGAGTTTGGGTTATTAGCAACCAAGGTGCTATGTGGGGGTCGAAACTCGTTTATAGAATTGCAACAGCACCTGGCTTGGGTAATTGTTCTCCGTTGCACTCGGGTTACCTACACAAGGCCACTCACAAGTTAAGTCTTAAATAAGGTATCGAAGCTTACGGAGACGCGTGGAAAGTTGAACCGGGTGCTTTTTCGACCGGACTCCAATGAGCTATTCTGGGGATTCTTCCTAAACACCAACCCACGATAGAAATATGAATTTTGAGTGCACGGTGCAACAACCCTGGTCGATTGACTATCAAAACAAATTCTCGCGTTCGTTGTTGCACAGACACAATCTTATCCCAAGTTACCCACTCTCCCCGCCTAATAGTATGGATTCTACAAACTCTCGGCAGCTAGTTCTCTTGTAAGAGCGCCACTTCCTTCCACCTGAGAGCTTTCCCGGCTAATATGACGCCAGGACAGGACCTTTGGTCAGTCTCCCCCAACTATTGTAGCAACCTGAGGCCCAGGATCACTAATGGCTTTGGTACCCCGTCAAGTTCCTCGGCAGTATATTCAACTGGTGTCTCTTCGGCGTCCTGGTCGTGCAGACCTGTAGGGGTTTTTCCCCCCGCTATCCGATCCCCCACGTTAACTTTGTGGCAAGATGATTACTTCGTGACATTCCATAAAACGGATCGGCTAATCATCAAAATCATTGGCATGTAACCATAAGATTCAATAATATTGTCCACTGATCAAGGCCCCTAGTGTATTGCGTGTTCATCGCCGAGCAGCTGCAGACTGTTGTTGTCACGCAGGCTGTCTGGGACGGCCTGGTAGGCGAGCGGTGTAGCCCGACCCTCTTTCTTAATTCTTCAACTCTGTCGGCGTCGTCCCCGGTGCTCAACGGCGTTGGTCTGTCCCCTAGTTCTCTCCTGGAATGAGCACAAATTAAATGAGGGATGTTACTAGTTTCGGCAACTACCCAAATTTTCTTTGCCTGGTGAGCAGCGTCCCATCACAGTATAATATAAACGCTAAATAACTTGCAGGAGAATTCGCAACCTTGGCCGATCGCCGGTTTTTTCAGCAATCGCCTTGTGTATCGTGCTCGTCTGTCCTATTCCTCTGTATGGGGCTTTCCTAATGCTAATAATGGAATAGATTGCGATCCTGCAGTGCGGGAGCTCCATTACTGTCACCATCCAGGTAGGTCATACCCTCCGCAATATGAGCGGGGCTATAATCAATTCAATAGTACACGCTGTTAGACCGGGACCTAATGAAGGTCCGTGAATTTTATGTTGCCGCAACCGTAAGCACTTTTTAGACTCGCATACTGCTGTCGTCCTTGATGCGATGCTCTTCAGACGTGGCTGAGCGCTAGCCTTATCTGCGACTGTACCATCGCAGTCACCATGTTATACCTGGTGTGCATACGTCGCTGCCGGCCATTTGGAAATGATATATAACGCAATGCTATCGTAGCTCATACGCGTCAAGTCGCAATCCTCCCTACGGAGTACAGAAACACTTGTCAACCGTCTGATAGTGAGCACCATCGAAACGGGCACTGCAACGGCGGTCGTGACCTGCCTGGAACTTGCATTTTACCTCAAGTTTCCTGACACAGCGCTATACATTATGCAGTACGTCTTGGACATCGTGATACTTGTGCTAGTGGCTCACACCAGTGAAGATTATATATACTAGGACGGGTGTGAGTTGCAATAATCCTTAGAATTAATTCATCGCCAATCCTACCACCAGGTACTCGAACGTCTTCCTCGCAACGCTCAATGGACGCCGGAATGCGACTCCAGCGGCTATCCAGTCCTCGACATGGGCCTCGCGGTTACAAACTATCACTGGATTGGACGATAACGAAGGAAGCCTCAGCCAGATTGAAGAAGTATCCATGATCGGAATTCATCAGCCCCCGCAACCGGAGCGCATGGTAAGTATTAACGATGCAGTTCCAACTTTATCCGATTTCTCATGCACATGCCAGCAAAATATCGTTGCGCGGGGTGACCAGTATGGCTCGCGACCAAAATTAGCAACGTGTTGAATATTCTTATACATCCAAGTAGTGTACAAAAACAAGGAGAGTAGCTCATAGCGTGGAAGCAGGCTCAGCCTATTTATACCAGACGAATTACTTACTAGGTACCTTGCGACTTGCCTTTTCCCACGAAATGTAAAACATCGTATCTCTCTTCATATTATTCCTGCCAATCAAACACGGTCCTCTGACTTTCCGAGTCCCCGAACGCACGGATAAGCGCCGCGCTGCGGCTCTCGACCTCGCGAGTTCGATCGCGCTTGGTACATATACAGTGGAACTTGTGGTTAAGGGTGGGTGTTGGTGGAGAGTTTGGGCCATACATGATTGATACATAACCAGAGCCTACAGACTGTGAATGTCATTTTTCTTCCCAATAATTAGCTTTGAAGGCCCACATTGAATAATTTGAACGTTTACTTGAATATTCTATGTGTAGCCAGATGTATTCGCCACTAAAAAGAATTAATCAATAATTGCTTCGAGGATCTAGACTCATCAATTTGTGGCTTCATGGTTTCGGATACTGTCACGCGCGCCCGGTTGGATAAGAAAGAATCATGTCGGCTTTCAAAAAAGCCAATCGTCACCGCTACCGCCATGTCTCAATCCGAACATATTGACGATCTGAATGACCCACAAACATTCTTTCCCGGGGGAGACAATTATACGCGAGCTGTGAGCAGTGAGCACACTCCTGACTTGCAAGCCTTGATTTATTGGCATCAACGCCTAGGATTATAAGCGTATCCGGATGCTGTTTCCTATTGCGTATGGGATCCTCCCCAAGTGCCTATAAAATCCTCAGGCCGCGCCGGCGTACTTCCGTCCATGGGTCTATCTCGGCTGGTACATCCAAAATACGCTTGAAGGGTGCGGTCAACTTCGCCAAAAAAATACTTCCTAGAAACGGTCGAGCGTATACCCAAGGGCTTCATCTTCGACCGACTACCAGAGTATATTCGTGAACTTTATCAGGTTCCAGAGGGAAAACGCCATTAAATCGACACGGTCGATGTTGTGATGGGGCCAAAAGATGGTCGCCGAGCGGTTGTCATTGGAGCAGTCTACTCTCCAGCCTGGACATCATCAAGCGGATTTCTAAGGGTCTATTCAAAGGTCAGTGGCTTGCTTGGTCTCCTGGCCCCTGTGATTGAGAGTTTGTTCGACGCCCTTAGCTCTTGCCAAACACTGAATTGAAGGTCAACGTCTAACCTGAGGAGGTACAGATTTATAATGTAACCATGCTACAATTATTCATGTTGCAGGTTTGCTCACCAGCACTAATAATGCTGTATTCAGTTTTGTGCAAATTCGTGGTGGAAAGTTCAACACCATGACTTCTTGATCCTGATTTTATGGCATGCTTGCAGCCTGCTCCTCATTTGTGCTCTCTCCCAAAATCGTCGGGAAAATATTCCTCGCGCCCTGCTCGTCAAAACCGTGTCTCTAGAGCTACAGGGAGATCCTGGGCCTGGGCCGCCGGTCCGGATATGTCCCCAATGGTGTGCAATCACCCTTGCTGATCTCTGGGCTAGCATCCGCATTCCCCCACATGCGGGCGCCGTATAAATACATCAGTACAAGTGGGTCTCGGCTCTTCAGGACCGCCCAATGCCTCAATTCTGTAACTTTGAGTTCAATGCGCGCGTCGCCAAGGTCAACGGCGCAGCACTGTGGTCCCTCGCCGAGGCGCCCAGAACACCGAAAAAATGTCGTCATAGATACATCAGTCCTGACGAACAATTCGACGCTCACACGGACCGACGACTCCCTTGCAGATGGAGGTCATGAAATCGTGTGGCGGGCGACGGATCAGCCGTTCTGGTCCCATGTGATCGATTGATCCCTTCTGGTGTAGGATGGACTTCCGCCTTGGGTAATTGTTCTCCGCTGCACTTGGGCTACCTACACAAAGCCACTTTAAATAGGGTATCGAAGCTTACAGAGACGCGTGGCAAGTTGAACCGGGTGCTTTTTCGACCGGGGCCCCAACGAGCTATTTTTGGGATTTTTCTTAGCCACCAACCCACGATAGAAATATGAATCTCGAACGCACGACGGAACAGCCTTGGTCGGTTGGCTACATCAAACATCAAAGCGAACCCTCGCGTTCGTTGTTGCGCAGACATATCTCAATTGGATCCCAAGCCACCCACTTCAATCTACTATGGATCTCATAAACTCTCAGCAGTTATTTCTCGTGTAAGAGCGCCACCCCCTTCCACCTGAGAGTTTTCCCGGCTGATATAACATCAGGACAGGACCTTTGGTCAGTCTCCTCCAACCATTGCAGCAGGCCCGGGAGAGTCACTGACGGCTTTGTGGTACCCCGCCAAGTTCCTCGGCAGTATATTCAACTGGTGTCTCTTCGGCGTCCTGGTCGTGCAGACCTGTAGGGCGGTTTTTCCCTGCTACCCAATCTCCCACGCTAACTCTTGTAGCAAGATGATTACTTCGTGACATTCCATAAAACCGATCGGCTAATCATCAAAATAATTGGCATGTAACCATAAGATTCAATAATATTGTCCACTGATCGAGGCCTCTAGTGTATTGTGTATTTATCGCCGAGCAGCTGCAGACTGTTGTCGTCACGCAGGCTGTCTGGGACGGCCTGGTAGGCGAGCGGTGTGGCTCGCCACTCTTGCTTGATTCTTCAACATTTTCGGTGTCGTCCCCGATGCTCAATGGCTTTGGTCTGTCCCCTAGTTCTCTCCTGGAATGAGTACAAATTAAATGAGAGATATTTATTAGTTTCAGCAACTACCCAAATTTTCTTTGCCTGGTAAGCAGCCTGAGCATCCACGGTGATAGTATAATACACATGCTAAATAACTCGCAGGAGAATTCGCAACCTTGGCAGGTCGCCCGTCTTCTCAACAATCGCCTTGTGTATCGTACTCGTCTGTCCTATTCCTTTGTATGAGATTTTGCTTCAATGCTGATAATAGAATAGATTGCGATCTTGCAGTGTGGGAGCTCCATTGCAGTCACTGTCCAGGTAGGCTATACCCCCCTCCCCCCCCCCTCCCCCCCCTTCACCCCGCAGTATGAATGGGATTATAATTAATTCAATAGTATACGCTATTGGGCCGGGACCTGACGAAGGCCCGTGAATTTTATGTTGCCGCAACCGTGAGTCCATTTTGGACTCGCACACCGCTATCGTCCTTGACGCGATGTTCTTCAGACGTGGTTGGGTGCCAGCCTTGTCTGTGACTTTACAATCGCAGTCACCATGCTCTATCTGGTACGCATACGCCGCCGCCGGCTACTTGCACGATAAAATATAATGCAATGCGGCTACCGCAGCTCATACGCGCCAAGTTGCAATCTTCTCTGCGGAGCACAGAAACACTTGTCAATCGTTTGATAGTGAGCACTATTGAAACGGGCACCGCCACAGCGGCCGTGACCTGCCTGGAACTTGTATTTTACCTCAAGTTTCCTGACACGGCGCTATACCTCATGCAGTGCGCCCCCGGATATTATGGTGCTTGTGCTGATGGCTCACAAATATTGGTGAAGGTTATTCATACTGGGAAGGGTGTTCGTTGCAATAATCCCCGGAATTAATTCGTCACTGATCTTACCGCCAGGTACTCGAACGTCTTCCTCGCAACGCTCAATGGACGCCGGAACGCGACCCCGGCAGCCATCCAGTCTTCAAGATGGGCTTCGCGGTTACAAACTATCACTGGATTGGACGATAACGAAGGAAGCCTCAGCCAGATTGAAGAAGTATCCATGATCGGAATCTATCAGCCCCCGGAACACATGGTAGGTGATATTGACGATGCCGTTCCAACTTTGTCCGATTTCTCATGCGTATGCCAGCAAAATATCGTTGCACGGGGTGATCAGTATGATCCGCGACCAAAATTAGCGACATGTTGAATACAGTCGAACTTGTCATTAAGGATGGGTGTTGGTGGAAGGTCTGGGCCATGCATAATGACAGGTTATGCATAACCAGAGACAGCCTATTTTCGCATCAAAAATATTCCTCCTCCCAGTAGCCAGTTTCAAAGGCCCTACTGAATATATTGAATGCCTGTAATATTATATGCATAGTAAAATAGATTTGCACTAAAAATTCAGCCGGTAATCGATTGGCTTGGGCTCGGTACTGCAGTCGTGAAGTTGCCAAATACATTTCTATATCCAGACTGTGTATTCTTGCTTATTTTACCCAAAATATATTGAGCCAATGGAGAAATAAAATTAAACAGAAATAATTTAGTAATTCCACAGGATTGTTGCCATGAATTTACCATTTCTAGTAAGGTAGACGAAGTTCATACTCATCTATGCTCACATGACTTTTCGTGACAAACACAAGAAATCGAAATAACAATCTCTCTGTCCACTTTACGTAGGTATGCCTTCACCAAAAATTTTGGAATTTGGAATCAGATTTTTTGTTCAGAGTACATTCGTTGTAAGATCTCGTGGGGTTGAGTTATTTCATTGAACGAGATAAGTAGCTGGTCACGACCCCTCAAACTTGCTCCCAGGACCGCGGGAAGTTTGGCCATTTGCGCCCATTTATGGCAAATCACGGGACACTAACCCCCGCTAACCCCATGTCACAGGGGTGTAACATCACCTGAGCATAGATGAGTATGAACTTCGTCTACCTTAAGAAAAGTGCACCCCAGCCACCTGTTGTTAAGCATATCACCGCATTTGGGGCCCCCGAAATGTTATGCATTATGCTTAGTAAAAATTATGCTTAACACCCTACTAATTTACTGTCTACCGACTTGGTGGATGCTTCAGGCTATGCGTACCTGGAGGTTATCCCTAACGAAGGGATGCTTAATGACAAGTTCGACTGTATTCTTATATTCAAGCAGTGTACAGAAATATGGAGGGTGGGGGCATCCAACCTATTTATACCAGACGGATTACTTGTTAGGTACCTTGTGACTTGCCTTTTTCCACGAAATGTAAAACATCGTATCCCTCCCCATACCATTCCTGCCAATCAAACACGGTCCTCTGATTCTCCTCCCCGAACGCACGGATAAGCGCCGCGCTCCCCTCCGCGTCTCCGTTCAGCACGGCCCCCGCCGTCTCGCGCGTCTTGCCACGGGCACCCTGGCCATATATCCGCGCTCCATCCGCCGTGAGGAACGTCCCGATGTGTCGAAATGTCAGACTGATGCGCTCGCCGTCCTGGTACTGCTCCTCCGCGTCCTTGATGCCGAGCGGGCGCTTATCGTGGTTGATGCCATGCAGCCATGCGGTGTTGGTGCGCGGTCCAAGCACGAACATAGAATTGTGCGGCAGCGGGATGCGCTGGGTTGTTCGCGCTGGATTTGTGCCGGGTGGGCCTGGAGAAGGCTCTACATCCCCGCTGGTGTCGGCATCGCGAGTCCGGTCGCGCTTGGTGCGCAAGGTCATTGTTCGCTGAGCGCCAAGGCTCACGTTGACAATCTTGGACCCCCGGACGACATCGATAGTCTTATCGGAGTGCTCAGAAATGTAATCTTTACCCGAGCGGTAGTGTTGAATTAGAACGTGATTGACTGGGTGTTCTAAAACCTGGGTTCGGCTTGTGTTATGGTGGGATAGCATTGGAAGCTAAATTATCCACCTTCTGTACATGCTCCCTAATGAGGGATACTGTAGGAGAGAATGGCAGCAGCGCCGGCGACTCGTCTGCTGGGTGTCGGTATATCGGATAGCTGATCCACTGGATATCAACGTTTCACGATAATTGTGCCAGCGATACTCGACGCACCTTCCGTCGGCTGCCACCTCCCCTTCAACGGCGACAAGCCTCGGTACCTCGCCCCCACGATGGTGCATGACATCCCATTTCACCTCGGTTTTCATTTTCTCAAACGCATCTGCGGCAATGTCCCCCGGCAAGATATCAGCGACAAGGAACGAGTCGCCCTCTCCAATAGAATCCCCGACTCCCATGATTGAGACATGTTTTGGATTGCCTTTGACGCGCTGGGAAGAGGCTGCAGAGTTGGTTGTCATTAGGGATGCAAAAGAATTAGAATGACTCGACTGACACTTGCTGGAACAATCTGACGTAAATTCAACTGTTTCCAGTCTGTTGAGACCCGACAGTTATACATTGTAATAAACCCTCTTAGAACTTGTGCAGGTTATGTATTTAAGTGCGGCGCAATCAAATGGCGTAAAATGCCCACCACAATATACAGAGTGTGCAATGTGCCGCGGCCGCATCAGCCGTACATCACCGACTGACCCCGACCCCCGATGAGATAAGCAGATAACGGGACCCAGCTCCTACAAGCACAAACATGATACTCTACTGCTCTCCTTATACCACTGCCTGGGCTTTCCTTCTCTATTACAAAGTCCTCGTTGTAAAGACTTGCCGTTATTAACAACTCAGGGGGAAGCCTCCCCTCTGGGTTGACGATAGCGGCAATGCTACCGGGAGCGATTTTTTATCAACAACTTAGCAGACCACAGTTGCCTGATCGTTCCCGTTGGGCTTCTAGGTGCGGAGGGTTACGCAGCGTCTAGTTTGTGGGAGCGGTACCCCACAAAGGATCACCTGTGTGGAAAATGTGTGTTTGCATTATTTCACCCGCTCAAGCTTATTTTATGAAACGCTGGCCGCATTGACGGCGGGGTTGTCCATTCTTCTGGAAAAAAACTGTCCTCCCGGGCCCAATCAAAAATATTATAATGAGTTGATCCCCTGATTTAGCACGGAACAATTATGCTCATGGCTAACTAGTATGATACAGAAGTTCTGAACAACAAAAGTGTTCGAAATCGCATTGATGAGAGCTCAAAGATATACATTCCACACACCGTACCAAGCTGGTATCGCGTATGGAATGTACACCCAGGTTCTACTGTGATATTGTGCGTGATTAGTAATGGTCAACAATGCGGGTAGTCTTTCGTGGACAGACTTCGAAAATTTATGCAGTTTTGCACAAATAACTGTGCTAGCGATACCGGACGCACCTTCCGTCGGCTGCTACCCCCCCTCAACGGTAATAAGCCTCGGTACCTTTCCCACGCGATGATGCATGACATCCCATTTCACCTCAGTTTTTATTTTATCGGACGCATCCGCGGCGATGTCCTTCGGCAAGATATTAGCGACAAGGAACGAGTCACCCTCCCAATGGAATCCCCGACCTCCATGATTGAGACATGTTTTGGATTGCTTTGGGGCGTTGGGAAGAGGCAGTAGGATTGGTTGTCATTAGGGATGTGAAAGAATTGGAAATGACTCAACCGACAACTTATCCACTGGCACGCGTTGCATTGATACAAGTCTGACACAAATTAAGCCAGGCCTGAGTTATTAAGACCCGAGACAGTTCTTTATTGAACACCCTCTTAGGACATGCACGGAACGCTGAACAAAATGGCATAAAATAATTGAGCAGACCAAAGCCGCTATCTGCAAGCTCTTTCGAACAGGGCAGATAGTACATGTACCTTTGCCCACCTCAGCGCGCGGGCTACTATGCCAGCAAGGTGCAGGAAATTGAGGTATATCCAAAGTGCGTAGACGAACTGGGTGTGCTGAATTTGATTATCCAACCATGATTGTACGGCGCAGAGGAAAAATGTCGGACACCGATTTCATTCTTCGAGTTATAAAATGGACAACTCGACTGAATATCTTCTCAATGCCAACCACTGGAAAACAAGGAAGAAAGAAAATGCCAAAACGAACGGACGGAGTTTTGCCAATTTAATCACACAAACGATATATTTATATAGGATAGTGTTGTTGATCGCCTCCAACATCGTCTCCAGCAGAAAGAAGTTGAGGACATGAGGTGGACTGGCAACATAAAAACCTGCTGAGATTTCAAGAGCGACTCACAAACTAGGGGACAAAATCACGTACGAGTAAATAGCCTCCTAGTTTAGCCACTTGCCAGTTAATCGCTAACTTGTACGATACCACCGCGGGGGAGCCGTAGCCTCCAGAAGGGTCTTCAACCTCTCCACATCGCTCGGGTCAGGTAATGAAGGGTAAGTCGGAAGGAAGTCTTTGGGGTTGTTGGATGCGAGGGCCATGATCATTTCGTCGTTGTCATGGATCTTGGTGTAGCGGAGGAGAACCTTTCCAAAAATCTTGGCATCCTGCGCCAAAGTTACAAAGGAGTTGAGGAGGACGTCATTCAACTCGGAGCGAGATAGCGTATCCGTTTCAGAAACCAGGCCCAATCTCGCCGCTCGTTTGAAGAGGCGTCCCCTCCTGATAGCGTATCCATAAACATATTCAGGCATGGTCTAGATTCAAAATGTGAGTCAGAGACGCTGTGAATATGGTTGATACGAACTATGATAATGGAAAGCTTATATGTAGTAGTAACAGTATTGCTTTCACCCAACAAAATCGGTGTGTATGAAAACGATGTGAATGAAACAGGTGCAGAGCTCGGCGAGGTGGACGGGTGGCCTGATGCAGTAATGGCGCGGTCATGTGATTCAATGCATGGTTCGCGTCGAAAGACACTGACAGTGCAACTTGGAGCGTCCTAGTATACCATTGTTATTATTAGCATTAAGTCATTTCTCTCCCAAACAGCGACATAGACATTCAACTATCACCAATTCCCACCATACCTACCATAATAGTCCGTGTCGGCCAACATCTCAGACTCACACATTTTAAATCCAGACCAATCCATGCCTGAATACGTCTATGGGTACGCTATCAGGAGAGGTCGCCTCCTCAAGCAAGCGGCAGCAATAGGTGTAATTCCTGGAACCAATGGGTGTTCCTTGAACGATGTCCTCGTCGGCTCTTTCATAAATTTAGCGAAAGATGCCGAGATTTTTGGAAAGGTTCTCCTTTGCTACACCAAGATCAACGGCAACAATGAAATAGTCATGGCCCTCGCATCCAACAACCCCAGGGACTTCCTTCCGACCTATCCGTCCTTACCCGATCCAAGCGATGTGGAGAGATTGAAAACTCTTCTGGAGGCTAAGGCCCCCCACGGTGGTATCGGACATCATGTTAGTGGTTAACGATGGTGAGTCGCCAAACTTTACTCGTATGCGGCTTTACTCATGAGCCACTCTTGGGGTCTCAGCTAGGTTTGTATACTATCAATTCACCTCGTTTCCGTCAACTGGATAGATCGAAGGATAGTCATTGTTACTAAATGGGTTCGTTTGGGTAAATAAGAAAAACAAAACATCCCTCTATCTGTTCGTTTTAGAACTCTACAATCTGAAGGTATCCAGTCTGCCTCCATTTTACAATCTTCTGGAATAAAACTGGTACTCAATGCCTTCCAGAAGTTTCGGCTGGGATAGATACACATGTCCCCTTATCTGACAATATGCCGCTAGCTCGGGGGCGACAAATATTGTGGAGCCCTTGGTGGTGGTGCGGAAGCTAGCTAGCGCAATCACAACTACCAATTTGCAGGACAACAGTATTAACGCGCTTTTGAGCCTGTTGTTCCGTTGCCCCGCCTACCTCTTGCTCAAGCAGATTGTTGGCAGCAACCCATACCTTGTGGTGGGAGCGGCTTCCGGTGCGCGCAGGATTTGGCTAGGGAGACACGGGTGTGAATTAGTAGTCATTTTGTGGCTGGGTCATGAAAACATGATGGCGGCAGACGGTTCCCTCCCGCAAACAAACTGAATTGGTGCGTTCTGGACATCTATACTACTGGAGTACTGCTATAAAAACTCGCTTTGATAATTTGGAGACCCATAGTATGTACCATATTTCTTCATACTACAGAGTCGGACCGTGATTATGCCTTTAGACAAATGTTTCATTCGAAAACCAACTCTGACATATCACCACATTTTTTAATCTCCTTTAAGACGGTCTGGAAGCGGCGATCAGAATGCGCAGAGTACATTTTGAGCTGGGCGCTCCATCCGGTGATCGTACGATTTACTGTATCCGATGGGTAAATGGTCTTGTTGCACCAATACGGGCCTACCGCAGCGATGGCAATGACGGATTTGGCTTTGGGATAACGGCGGAAAAGATGGGTGGCTTGATCAGCCAACTGAAACTGGGCTTCTCCCATCTTCTTTTTCATCATCTTTGCGAGATCCTCTCCTGTAAGACTCCGAGGTGGGGATCTTTTTATTTCGACAATCACTGGAACTCCAACCCCTATTATCCGCCAACCAGTGTAACGCGCAGGGAGCGACGTAGTTGGAGCACCCATAGCCCAGATGATTGCAAAATCTGGAATGCGTGTCCTTGGATTTTCCGCATGGTGTGAGGAGGTAAAGGATAAATCGGCAAAATTGTAATCCAATTCGTCTTCATCTTCGAAGTCCGTTTGCTGAGGGAGGGCATCTGGTGCTGCGGACCCTCCTGCCAACTGCCCTGGCAGTGCCTCTCCGTCTCCAACTTCTTCCTCAGGCTCGTCGCCATCCTCCGAGTCTTCCTTTTCTATTATGAAGTCCTGGTCGTCGTTGTCATCGATCCAAAGCGGAAACTGTGGGACAACAAAAGCATTCGGGACTGCGTTGATCAAGATACAAAGATGTATATTCCATACACCGTACCAATGGAACTCAAGGTTCCGCTGGTTGGCTTTGCGGGAAATCGCGAAAGATTTAGCCAGCAGTGCACGGAAGCGATTGAGTTCATCATAGCCTTGTGTAAACGGCATCTGGTAGGTATGTCGCCGTCCTTGAAAAAGCTGGTTTGTTCCACTTATTTATTTGCTCGTGGCCCGCCTAATTCTCAAGCATGCGATTCATCCTGATTCATCCCCTCCGAGTCGATCCTCGGATCGATGTTATATTTCGGATTGCGGGGCCTAGGGTTCAAACATCTAAATGCCCACACACACCAACACTTCCTCCTAAGCGCAAATACACAGCCATCACTCGCCTTATGAAATTAGGCATATTTTTGGCTTGCTGTTCCTCCGGCTTCTGGGCGGGGCTGCGATCTCCACAACAGGCGTGTCACTGTAAAGTCGTGACACTGAAATAGTGAGTATGCAAGACATTATTGGGATCATGTCAACTTGGCAGCAACATCGGTCCACGATCATATACCCGAGATTGATTCAGAAATCAATTGTTCGTGTCGGCTGTAGATTTTATCACCTCCCCTTTGTCTCGTTATGCAAGATTTGACTTGACAAAACTGGGAGACAATGGAAAGTGGTAGGCCCAGCTCAGCAAGTGCGCCGCTGTTGGGGCTTAGGGCTTTGGGCGGCTGTGGACGCCCTAGATCTGTTGGCTGGGAGTCGGGCCTTGGAGGTTCCACATTGTTTGCTGGGGCCCACGACGCGTGGCACAGGTACGCGTTTGATAACCGGAGGCGTTGTCACATGATCGATTCCAACTTCTAAAGGTAACATCGTTTCTTCCAAATTCCATCTTCAACCCACCAATTCCCCATTATTACGGTCTGTGTTGACCTTGTCGCAATATCCCTAGCTCACGCGCCGCATCTAGGCTAACACATGCCCGAATATGTTTATGGATATGCTATCAGGAGAGGGCGCTTGCTTAAACGAGCGGCAGCAATAGATGTATATCCCGGGACAAATGGGTGCACCGTGGACGACGTCCTCCTTGGTTCTTTCATAAATTTGGCGAAAGATGCTGAGATTTTTGGGAAGGTTCTTCTCCGCCACACCGAAATCCACGGCAACGACGAAATGGTCATGGCCCTCGCATCCAACAACCCCAAAGACTTCCTTCCGACACACCCTTCCTTACCTGACCCGAAAGATGTGGAAAGATTGAAGACCCTTCTGGAGGCCAAGGCTCCCCCGCGGTGGTATCGTACATGCTGATCGCTATTCAGGGCGAGTGGCTAAACTGAGGGCGCTTACTCGTACGTGATGTTGCCCTCTGAGCCCATGAACCACTCTTCGAATCTCGTTAGGTTTGTATACCGCCAATTCCGTCGATCGGATAGGTCGAAGGATAGTTTCATTGTTACTATTCCAATCCATACTAAATGGGTTGCTCGTCTGGGTGAATTAGCAAACCAAAGCGTCCCTGTCTGTTCATTTTAGAATTCTGTAATGTAATGCGAAGGTGTTCAGTCCACCTCTATTTTATAACTCTCCTGGAACGAAACTGGTACTCAACGTCCCTCGGAGGCTCTTTCGGTCGGATACATACATCCATACGCCTCCTACTGGATTCTCCCTGATCCACACACGGGCTACTAATTGATAGGGTATTCTTCGCACTGGGCTCCCAAGTTTTAGGCGATTGTTAGTGTTCGCGATTCCGCCCGCCGACTGCTTGTCTGGGATTTCGATGGCGGGGATTGTTTTCAGATTCGAAACCCTGGCATAGCAGTCTCGCTCTCCATTGTGACTAATGAATAACATCAGAGACGAATGTGTTTAGAACCTAACGAAATCGGAGTCTGGCGTGATTAGGTATACCTGAGCTTTTGACGCCTCTAACTTTCATAGTATCCCAGTTTCCTCGTCTTCTTTACGGTAGCCTTGAAGTGGCCATCAGAGCGCATAGAACACAATCATACCTATGCCTCAACATATTCAGGTCAGGGAGCGTTGAACAAGGGGTGACGCGCATTGCGCTACGCCAATCCTATATGAATACTAGTAACGACCGATTTGGATTTGTGGTGAGCTAGTAAGTAGTTGAAAAAATGGGTGGCTAGCTCAAATTAAGGGCCCGTTCGGGAAGTACACCTTCGGCCACAAGTTTCCCAAGAACCCCCCTTGAGGCTTCGAGATGAGATCTTTTTAACTCGACGATGACTGGGATTGCAATTCCAGTCATCATTAGGGTAAAGGACCGCGATTTTCAACCAGCGTATGTGGGGAATGTTTTTGTTGGCACACCTGTACGTACTTAGTCTGGACATCATCCGGACTAGCGCGGGTACACCAACTACAATGATTGGGAAATCGGAACGCAGGTCTCTGGATTCCGTACCACGCGGCATAAGGAAGCTGCCAAGCTGATCAAAAGGATAGGTTGGCAAGATCGAGTCGGTTTCGGACCACAAATTCACTGACAGAACTTTGCGGAGTCCACTCCTCAAATTCGCAGTTGCCATTCTACTTGGTAGTAACTCAAGGTAATTCACTATAACGCAACATTTTAGCTCGGCCGCTAATAGATAGGCCTGCGTTTGGCTCTTCAAGTTAAGAATGCGGGCTACTAATGTTACGCACAAACGATGCTACAGCCAATTCACGACAAACTCGTGCAATGACCGCCCAAGTATTTTCATACACGCTCGTTTCAGGCCCCCCCACCATAGGCGATGACCTTGGGTGAGGAAACCATATACCACTCCCCACCCGGTTCCAACCACTCTTTCATATCGCTATCAGGGGACGCAGCACGCACCTCTAGTTTCACGGGGGTACACTGCCAGGATGGAAACGGACCGGCCACGCAAGCCATATTACGAGTACGTCGTTCATGGGCCAGATGGAAAAGCGGTGGGGAAGGGGAAGGGAATTCGGCAGATACGGTGGTGACTCGGATATCCCATACACCGTGAGCCTACTACATAAACGAAGAAAAAACACACGAAATTGGCACTTACTACAGAAACCCCACCTGATATTTCCAAGCTAAGCTAAGCTAGGCAAAATATGGGAAATCATTTATGAATAAGAGCCACGGGGAATGCATCTCGAGTCGAGTGCCCGATGGGCGCCCGACTAGAAAGGCATTTCCCCCCCAGGTTCCAATGATCAGGCAATATGTCCAGGTTTGAATGTATGGGATAGGATGTGTTTTCTGGCTGGCTAGTAGTCTGCTACCACCGGCAATGTGTTGGTACCATCATGCCAGTTGCCCATTGCCCAATGCCCAATGCCAAAGCTTGAAGCAATCCACCGTGACTATAGGTCATGTGAGCGTGACTGGATGTGGCTCGATCCACCGCGGCGCGACGCGTTCAAACTTCACGGGCCCTTTTTTACTTAAATTTGTAAACTATTGGGATATTTTCCGTCCTACCTCTTATAAACAGCGACTCAGACATTTATCTAGCTGAGGATTCTGTCACTAGTGTGTTATCATAGCCTCTTCACGATGCCCCGACTTATTCCAAATTTAGACCAACCTATGCCTGAATACGTTTATGGATACGCTATTAGGAGAGGGCGCCTCCTTAGATAGGCGGTGACAACAGGTATGATTTCTGAAGCGGAGCTCCCTGAAATAACGAGCCGCAGAGAGTTGAACAACATCCTCCTCAACTCAAGTTTGGCGAAAGCGGCCGGGATTTTTGGAAAGGTCCTCCTCCGCCACACTGAGATCAATGGCAATGACGAGAGGGTCATGGCCCTCGCGTCAAACAACCCCAGGGACTTCCTTCCGACATACCCCGTCTTGCCCGATCCGAACGACGTAGAGAGTTTGAAAACGCTCTTGGAAGCCACGGCTCCCCCGCGGTGGTATCGTGCAAGCTAGTGGTTCACAATAGCGAGTGATCAAATTGGGAGGCTATTTACTCGTACGTGATTCCGCCCCCTGAGCTCATGGGCCATTCCCGACCTCTTGTTATGGGGGGTGGTGGTGGTAGAACCATGTACTACACGGGTCGTTCGTCTAATCAAATTAACAAAAGAGCATCCCTCTGTCTACTCATCTTGGAGTTTTTTCTTCTGTTTGAGGTGGTCTGTATCACGAAGGCATTTCATAATTCGTTTAGTCAACGACGAACACAGAAGTATCGCCGCCCAGGAAAGTGGCCGGCGCGCGGGCCACCCCACCAGAGATACCCGCACCGAGTTCCAACTGTTCAATGACTATCATTGTTTGCGGTCCCATCCGCAGATGGCTCGCCTAGGACTTTAGTAGCAGGAGGCTGTTTTCAGACCAAAAGTCCCTCATATGTATGGCGAGTCTCACTTCAAGTCGCTCATGTCCACCCGCTCAGTTAGGGGTATTGTGAGTCATCGATCATCATCCATAAGTATCCTCTGGGAAAATTTTGACCTCATCTTTCCCCACCGCGTAATGTTCCCGGCGGTTGCGTCGGCGCGGATCCACATTTGAAATACACCGGGCTATCGGAAAGGGTTGGGATGGGTTGCTATCGCAGCCCTTCCGGGGCTGTCCTGGCGCCTGTCAATTTCAAATGGTTCCATATTTCATGTGAAGGTATCGTAAGTGACGAATGGAACCGGCTCCTATGTTCGGCATTTGGCACGTCGTGGACGAATGATGCCTAGACCCAACAGAATCGGGCTACTTACAAAAATGAAGTATGTCCAAATGTGCACGGTGCATTGGGACACAAATTGGGCGGTCTGCGTTTGATCACTGAGCATAAATTAGATCGAACGCCTGTATCGAGGAGCAGGGAGCAGCGATCCCACGGTCTGTGCCATTCGCAGGATATCTGACTCGATTCTATATTAATGTTTCAGCGTATCATATGGTTAGGTCCGCCTCCTCAGCCTATTGTCGGAGCAGGTGCTGACGGGGCCCGCAAGTTATCTTCAGGGATGAGCCCCACGATTCCACGATGCCCACACGAGGATGATGAGGTAGCTGTATTACCTACACCACTAATGCAGAAGAACACGAATGCGGTAGCTCCCCGAACTTGAACGGTCAAGCAACATTACGTATTTGGAACCAGTCTTGTGAACACGATTAGGTGAACAACGTACGAAAGTAAGCCGCAGTTGGGAGAAGGGAACCAACCGCCCTTGGGGTGTGGCGAGCCCGAGCCCGAGCCTTAAGGAGGTGACCTGGTGCGTATGACTCGTACAATAACGCCCCGGGGTTGCTGAAATTGATTTAATGTTATTGTGTGAGATGGGCTTTGCTCGCCGGCTGTCGGTGTAACAGATATTTGTGAGATGGCGACCG
Organism: Infundibulicybe gibba; assembly: GCA_015501065.1. Lineage (NCBI taxonomy): Eukaryota > Fungi > Basidiomycota > Agaricomycetes > Agaricales > Omphalinaceae > Infundibulicybe > Infundibulicybe gibba. The sequence goes on from JADNYI010000080.1 coordinate 69,672, forward strand.
AGCATCGACTGTTTCATGCCAAGGCCCGCCGAGGCTGGTGACAGCAACGGGTCGACTCTGGGACTCCGAGTGGGGATGTCTTGATTCTTGACGCTGGTTACCCTGAAACGCTGCCAAACAGTGTCAAACTTGTGACAATTGTCTTTGTTCCCAACCACAATTGTCAACAAGCCCCACCAAGGTGCCCCAAGCCCAAGCGCTCAAAGGCTCAAGCTATTTCAACAACAACAGCAGCCTGGTCCAATCTCAGCTTGATATTCCAGAGATCGTACAGCACAACAGCTTGGACAGCCCACATAGCCAGACAGGGACAACAATGGCGGAGCCACACGCGTTATCAAATTACTCAAGCGTCGGCTTGACTCGATCAGATTCCAGTGGCACACCGATGCCTTTAAATTGGCCAGGATCTGATGCCGGACCCACAAACCTTTCATCATCCTCATCATCACCATCGGCCATGCGCCATTTTCATATCACGGGACCTTTCGGGTTCGAATTCTCCTTCTCAACACGCACGCCAGGGACCTTGTCGTTCCAATTTGGCGCCCGTGCGCAATCCGAGCCACCAGCCCCGACGCCCTCGACGGTGACGCTACCACAGCGCTCCAATAGTGATTACACCATGTATATACCCATGGATGTGCGAGAAGATGGGGATGACCAAGAAGATGTGAGTGCCACTCGTCGTCAACCACTCCACCCATTCTCATTCCCATTAGGATCCCCCCGCCCCTCCACGTGCCCCCTCACCCGCCCCCACCGAGATTCTATTCGACGAACCCACCCCAGACGAGCTCCTAGCCACTCTTAAGCTCAACAACATCAAAATCCGCGACTACGCCTACGATGCCCCAACTCCACGGCAGCCCGAGGTCTTTGACCCGCGGCGTGGCATCGCCGAGCACGAGTACCGCCTTGCTCAAGATCCGCGCGAGGTGCCCATCGACGGCAAGACCCTCCGGCGCCTATTGCACGTTGGCTGGATCTCCCAGGCTGAAGCGGAGGAGCGCTGGGCCGAGATGGATTGGGAGGCGTTGCGGGCGTTTGATGCCAGCCCCCGGTCCAAGTTTGAATGGATCCCCATGTCGGTGGGGTCCAACACGCCTCCCGGGCTCACGGAGAGGGCCCCCATGGTCAGAGCGTTTGTCTCGAACATGATTATCATGGACCGCGGCCGGTGGCGTCAGGAGGCTCAGGACCGCGACGCGGTGTTGGCGGAGGAGGTCGTCGAGAGATTCGAGAAGCGACAGCGGGAGCGGCTTGCGATGGTCATGGCACAGCAGGAGCAGAACGAGCTAGACGAGCTAGCCCGCGAGTTTGAGCGGGAGACGTCCCCCGGCGGTACGATCCGTAAGAGGACCCACGACTCGCTGGAAGAGAGCAATCCCAAGCGGCGGCGACTGTCTCCCGAGCCTTCAACACTCCCAAAACAGTACCCTGCACCACTTACGTCGTATGACCCGGAGATATACCCCGAGGCGGCGAGCATCATCCAGTCGCAGGGGCGCACGACGCCGCCCCTCAGAGAGGACACCCCGCCGCTGCGGGAGGACACCCCTCCCCCGAATGCGCTCACCAGGCCCAAGCGAGGGCTGCGGAGAACGCTGAGCCGGACACAGACTTATTCACAGCTTTAGGTTAGGTGTTGTAGAGGGCTAGTCATATTTATTCCGTGTAGCATTATTTTTGGTGTACGTTATTGTGTCATGGTCATTTTTTACTTTGTTTGTGACACTCTCATCATCATATTATTCTCTAGTCAGACATGTGCAATCCATTTTCTACGCTCCGAGTCCCAAACGTCCCTTGTGGTGATGTTGTACAAGAATCAGTTATTGTGCAGCTTCTTTGTGCCGATAAGTCGGATGGGAACCAGAATATCAGACACCCTGCTGTTGGCGGTGAAACGGTGAGAAATGGTGATGCATGCCATCTGAATCTAATCAGTTTCAGATATCCGCGTGTGCGCAGCGCAGGTGAAAAACCACTCGAGTCAAGTTTCCTTATCAGTCCCCTGGCTCCAACTTCATCGATCAACTCTTAGTGATTGATCTACAGCATGTTCTCTATTTATCCATAGCACAGCCATAGCCCATTCGTCATCGATCCTCCAAACCTAGCTTCTAACCAGCAGGTAACGAGCAGGTGATCTACCGTGGTGGGCAGCGTGGATTGGGCCCCTGAAAGTATGGCATCGTGTATGCTGGGAAAACTTATGATCAAGAGCTGGGACATCGTGCGTGAGCTTCTGTTGGAATAACTGGCACTAGTCTTGCAAGTTGGTCTCGCGGGATTGAGCCAATCATTTACGAAACTTGGAATTCTGGATGAATGGTCGACTTCCGAGTCGCTCTTGCCGGGCTTGGTGGGCACCACTCAGCTCGCTCTCGAGTCATATTCCCCAATCCAGCCATAGGGGTGGGTTCCGAGTTGCTTTCCACCTTCCCTCGGTACGTAATCCCCTGAGTGTCCTTCCAATTGGTGGGCTTGTGGCACTTGGACAATCATCTTCATGCCCGAAGCTTAATGAAAGGAACTTTCGATTCTGACAAGTAGGACAAGCATCTACCCTGCGGCTTCAGAGTGGCTGACATTCAGGCTGACTGCTGCACATTAAACGGCATGGCCCCTGAGTCGATGATAAGGACTGGGTAAATTGCGGCCTGTCATCCCCGACTTGGGCATGGAACCGGGCGGGTTGCGGCGGCTTTGGCTGGGGCCTGAATGGTGTGGGATGGGCGGCATGGAATGGTGTCCCCCCTCGCCCGGGGCGCCCATGCCATATCTGATCGGTCATTCGACCCCACTGGGACGCTGGCGGTATCGCCCGAGACAGCTGACTTTGCCGAGATTGGGTGCAATTTGGCAACAAATGGGCACCAGTGGCGAGATACCGTTGTTATACGGAATCCACCGCAGCCTGCTCGCGGTTGGCTTATCCCCTTGACAGGTGCCATCGTGCTTGCTCTGGTTTTGTAGTGTCAGGTTGGAATACAATCGCCGGCCTATTCGCAGCGGTCTACCAGGGACATGTCGGGTGTTTTCAAGATACTTCCCATGACTTGTTCCCAGCGTACAACCCCTTGATTGGAATACAAAACGGGTGGGTGCTATTGCTCGCGTAGGCCTTGTCAGTGCAAGTTTCTGGTAGTATTTATGTAGTTTGCCTAATAAACTGGCCTCAGGGGCTTTTGGCATCCAGGATGGTAGTTTGTCCATCCACATCGTCGACATTCTTCCATTTGTGCAACATATTGCGCATCTAGCCCACAACTGATCAGTCCGCTAATCACCACTCTAACACCTGGGCAAGGTATAAGTACCAGGACGCACACCCCTCTGATGGCGAGAAAATAAATATCAGTGGGAGTCCATACGTGCCCATAGCAACCGCGTCTTTTGAACTCCAACCGCCACCACGGTCTGCTGAGCAGCGATAAGCTGCGCCCACACTCTTTTCTGTTGTTTTTTTTCTCGTTCGTTCTTGCTCTGACCATCAGAGCTCCTTGTTATTTGCCTCCGCTACCGGCTGGATTCGCCCGCGTGGCAACGGAAGCACAAGACGACTGTGTGCATGTGTTTGGAATTTTCCGGAAATAGTAAGTCACCTGGAAGTTGGTCTTCAGGCACGGGGCTGGTGGCAGCCGGCTTTTCTTTTCGCGCCATCATTTTTCTGCCTCTCCCGTGCCCCAGTATAGGCAAAAAACACGAGGCGACCGGCGTTATCTACACGAGGCCTGCGCGTTCATCCTCCCTGCTCCTGGTTGAGGTTTCCCCAGGCCTCTCCATTGAAATCACAAAAAAAACATAGAATTAACGCGATACACGTCTTTTATCCGCCCTCGGCGCCGCTTCATTATCTTTTACTGACTATTCCATCTTTTTTATTCACGATATGTCACGACAGACCAGTCCTCTCACCACCTCCCCATCTCCAGGCAGTTCGCCGATCGATCAACGTGCTGGGGATATCTCACAACCCTCAACCTCATCGCCCCGTCGGATGTCCAAGGACTCTGAGGGCTACCCCTCCTGGCTCCCGAAGAGGCCCCCTCCGCCCGCACCCGCATCCACATTCCATTCCTCGGTCGGCCTGCATGATCCTGGCCCCAGCGAGCCACCACCGTTTGTTGGCGGGCGCAGGGCCACACCCCGCTCGGTTAGGATCGTGAGCTTGCGTCAGTCTTATGTGGAGGCGGAGAAGGCAAGGCGGGAGCAGGCGGACCAGGGCCGGTTTCCCAATAACGCACGAGCTTGGTCCAAAGCCACCACCGCTGGAATTGCCCCGGGGTTGCTTGAACGCGCCCTTCAGCACCGGACACCGCAACCCAAGTTTCGCTCGAAAGGCCTCCACCTAGAACTCCTGCGCAACCCCTCCATTCAGTCTCGACTCTATTTCTACCTCTACCCGCTTTTCATATTTGCCCACATCCCCCTCCAAACTTTCTTTGATTTCAATGCTGTATTTATATTGTTCCAGTAAGTCCTGGTTGTAGCATGTTCATCGTCATTGAACCTCACATTTCCCCAGAGTTTCTAAATTTCCCAATCCCGAAGCGCCCGGCGTTCCCGGCTCCGGTAGAAACTGGGCGCTGGGCACTGCTGCGTACATCGCGTGCTGGGCTGTCTGGATATTTGTAGTTACCGTTATGTATGAGCTCGTCTACTCTTTCATACGTCGATGGCGCATCAGTATGTATCACACTATTCAGCCTGTTCTCCCCATGCCTAATTTTGTTGTAGAACGCCCTCTTGTGCTTCCGATCTATATGTCCACTCCTGCCTTCAATTTTGCGTCCATGACGTCCTATTCTACTTTCTGCTTTCTGCAGCGTCTCCGGTACGACGCCTTCTTCAGCGACAGCGGAAGCCTCCGTGATGGCCTCGCCGAAACTTTTTGGTTCTACTCTCAAAATCTACCCACTGTGGGCCTGTTGCTGCCTCGCGCAGGTCTTTCCCTAGCGCTCTTGCTTGCGTTCACGACCCCCCAGCCGGGCGTAGTGGCACTCGCTGATGCAGGTCTCAATCATCGCGATGCCACCTTCTTTCGCACTCAGGACGGAACCCTCACTAATTATGCTCGTGGAGTCCTTATTGCCAACGCCGCATGGACGGCTTGGCGAATATTGGTCCTATTCTTCAGCTGGTGGTTTTTTCCGCACATTGATATGGCATGGCTGATAGTTGAGCAGGGTTGGCCTCTGGGTGGTCAGCGGGCATGGCTGTGCCGGATTTTGTGGGCCACGCTACCGTTGGGAAGAAGAAGAAGCGGAGAAAACTAGGTCAGTATACAGTGACGATGCTTCTGAACTTGATGCTGTGCTCTGGAATTGGAGAGAATGTACGCGGGCTCGGATTCAGGTTGTTTATGACTTTTGCTTGACCATCCGCCCCTCGCGCCACTGGAGCCAAGGTGGAAAGAAGAGCCCTCCTGACGTGCGGGAACTTTTGGGATCTGGACCCATATCGTCAGATGCACCTTTTGACGGGATGGAACAGGTTCTTGCTGCTGTTGGCTTTCCTACCGTACCGGCACCAGCACGCAGGGGGTTGTTATCGGACCAGCTATTTGAAAGTCCCAAGGAAGAGACGCCGCCGGTGGTACCAGAGTTTTCGTCCATTATTCCCAAGGTCGTTAAGCGCTCCTCCAAAGAGAAACAACCGACAGGACCAGAAGCACCGTTGATGACTCTGCCCTATCCATTTACTGCTCCGGGTGCGAAAATGTCTTCGAATGATCGTGTGCCTTTCCCTCCTTCAACTGCACCGAGCGACGAGCATTTGCCAGCCAGTGGTAGTGGGAGCAGTGAGGAAACCACGTCGAGTGAAGATGTCGAAGAAGAGGGTGATGAAGATGAAATTGATGAAAGTGAAGAACCCTCCTCGGGGCGTGCGTCTGGATCGATGTCGAGCCTGGGCCACCCTGTCGCATCACGGTATCCCTTCCAGTTCCGCCGTCCTGTGCGGGGTACGAGCGTCGCTTCGAGCAGTCCGACACATATGACACCGTATTCACATACCCAGTCAATCCAATCTCGCTTTTCGGGGCGAACGGAATCTACCGGCAACCAGGAGTCTTCCGACTCACATTCCCCACGTTCCCATACGACATCAGGCTCGGAGATGGCCAGCCCGTTGAGCCAGAGCAGTTATGGGATCCCAATGCCCCCGCGCCATCCACAGCAGGCCCAAGGACGTGGACGCGCGAGAGCAGGGACCGTACCGGCCGTGTTTCCAGTGAGCCCTACCCCAGTGATGTTCCCTCGAGGGGGGCGTCCACGTGCAAGGACCAGGACAGAGAGCGGTGCTACATCAAGCGCTGGGGCGTTTGATCCCTACGGCTCGGATCTGGATCTTTCGAGCTCCGGGGGGCATGCGTCGGATCAACCAGAAGCTGATGAGTCACATGAAGCGGAACGCGACGATGTGGTTGGGCTGCTACAGCCGCCGTCGGCAGCCCCTAGCCCCAAGACGTCGTTCAGTGCCATAAGGAACCGCGCGAGCACGGTATCGCAGCACCGTCTTACCCACGGATCCAGGTCTGACTCAAGCTCCCGTAATAACTCGCATTCTGGGTCTTCAACGCGATCGCGGACGAACTCGATATCAACGTCTGTTCGTTCACGTGCTCAGTCACTTATTCAAAGTGTTGGTGCCGCGTCGCATTCCTCGCTCGAGCTCGTCCAAACTGCTATCCGATCGCGCGCCCACTCGTCAATGGCACGGCTAGAGGAGGATACGCCATATTATTCGGATAACTATACGCATTCTCGATCCGGGAGCAGCTCCAATAACGAGAATTATACATTTGGCCACCCCTTGCGAACCCATCTGCATATCCAGGATGAGCCTGCTGTAGAGGAGGAAAATACTGAGGACCTTCAGAGGTGGGCAGGATCGGGAGAGCCAGTGCATCGCGATTCGGAGTCGAATTTATCGGTTTCTGCACCATCACAGCGCCCATCCGAACGAACGGTTTCGCAGGCGCTTCCCCAGCAACGGCCTGAAACAGGTTCTGCGCCTGTGGAAATACCCAGTCCTCGTTCGCATCCCGAGCCAACTGCCTCTGTCGCCAGCAGCCATCCGGATATGATCAGCACCGCGGCTCAGTCGTTTGTGACGGCGCCTGCAACTATCGAGGGAACGACAGACTCGAGCGGGGGCACAAGTTGGGGTACGACGTCTCATATGGTTGACCGGTCGGATGGAACGTGGAGGCCTGCATGATGAAGCATGGTATGATTCTCCAAAACTTCCTGGTTCCTTACTGTGGAACTTCACTTCATTTCGTTTTTTTTCACCACCGCATTCGTCCCAGGTTTGCATTCATCACGTAATTATTAGACATCATCTATTGTTACTATTATCTCAACCCACATTCATCTGCCCAACCGCATCCCCCCTACCCCCATTCACCTCTACCCCACCACCCTCACAGACCCACGTTTGATATAATGCACTTCTACGACATTCTCCCGCTATCCCCAACGGAGTAATTGGATTCCCTGTTCTTATCTACGCGCGATACCTCCCTTACTATCTCCTTCCGTGTGACAAAACATCTTTGCTGCAGAGTACTGTTTTCTAGCCATGCATTGAATTATTTTGTATATAAGTTATTACCTTGGATACACAATTATCAACTTGAAATCGAGCACCAATACAACCTTCTACACATTTGCTAGAACTGGAACTATTTGAAGTCATTGTCGAAAATTCTATGCTTTACCTCCAAGCCTCCGGAATAAGTTACGCACGCGGTACAGGATCCGCTCTAGTCCGACGCCGACGCCTAGCAGGACCGCCAGATCAGCGGCCAGCAGGTGCAACGCCCCCGCCATGAAGCGGGGCGCAAAGACCTTCCACACCATCAAATGCCGTCGCAGAACTGCGGCGCTTACAGCCGTGCCAACGAGGAGCGCGGCAAAGTAGGCCATGGCGCCCAGCGCTGCGAGCGTGCTCTCCCCCTTCACCTGCGTATCCTGGGGCCGCCTGTCCCCGCCAGCTTGCGCGGGGAGTGGCGCGCGGTTCCACAGCGCGACGAGGGGCACCGCGAGGACGATGAGGAATATGGGGCCTAGGGTGTTGAGCGCCACCGTGACGGCTGCAAGATAGTAGGAGAGCGTTGGGGTTAGCATGAATGCGGATTTCCATTGCAGAGAGGGATAGTCGCCTGGTGACCTGTGGCGTAGAAGGCTTGTAGCGCGAGGAGCGCGACGGGGACGATATCGGAGAACTGGATAGGGTAGGATTCGTTCGGCGTTGCGTCGACTTCGAGCAGTTTGGACGGTGTTGAGTTGGCGAAGGCGGCTTCGATGACTTTGACATCCCGAACGCTATCAACGACTTCGAGATACGCAATTAACGCGATGGTGGCGAGGGCCAGGGTGATCTGCCCCGTGAGCTGCGTAGTAGCGTAGACCAGGCTCAGGTAATGCTCCAGAAAATGAGATACGGGGACCCAAATGTATTCGCATACCCGATAATCGTCACCTGGCGCTTCGCACCCATCTGCACCTGCTCGGCCTCGATATCGATACAGAGCGGGACCAGCCACCAGAATGCCCCGCCCAGAACCAAGGGCAGGACAAACGCGAATCGCGCGATCCATGTCCTTCCCAGCCGGAGCATGGGAGCCCAATCCGCGCCGAAAACCGCCGCAGAGTCCATCCATTCAATGACCCAAAAGGCAGCGCCGGCAACAAGCGATGGCGTGATGATGAATGGCAAAAATGATCTCGCAATTCCCGCATCGGAGCGTGAAATACTCAAAAACCGTTTGATGGCAAAGGGTAGACCTAGAGCAGCTGGCGCAGCGAGTAGTAGAACTAAGAAAGGCGGAGAAGGGAGTGAGGATGATGCATAGAAGGTAACGTGGCAATACGGTTGCTGTTCTTCCCTGCAAACGGTACTGATGGACATCAGACGCACGCAGGTGGCGAAGAGGAGGGAGAAGCCGAGAATGCGATACCGCAGGCGGGTTGTGGGGGCGGTGAAACCAGTGAGAACAAAGGGCACGATGGATGTGATGAGAAGGAAGGGGACAATGCGGTCTTCCCAGAACGTAAACGAGTTCGACAGGAAGGAAAGGGTGTGGAGAATGAGGATAAACGGAATGCTTGTAATGCTTTTAGATGTGAGGTTTGGTTTCGATGAGACGATGAGTGCAATGCAGGATACAAAGGGGGACGCGAACAGGACGCAGTCTAACAAATCCATTCCATCCAGATATTTTTGTAATGGGAGGTAGGCGAGGAAACCCAAGACAGCACCACCCGCCATGCCACGGATGCATTGGGGTAACTGGGCACTAAGCCAGCTATTCCAGTCGTGTTTGGCATCGGATAAGCCCGAATATAAAGCCCATATCGCGACTAAACTCATTCCCAGCAGCGCAAGGCCTAAGCTCATGAGGAAGGGATTAAATTGCGCCCACATCGCCCGACATGCTGCAAGTGCAACACGATTATAATTATTCCATATAATCAAGGCCTCTGGGCCTGTGGGTTTGGCCATTTGAACGGCGCTCCAAACCGTTTGAAGGGATGTCCATGCGTCGTCGAGCTCGGCACCTGAACTACTTGAGCGATATGCATCCAGATAGGCTTTAACCTGTTGTGCATTAATTTGAAGGGCGCGGAATAGGTCCTTTCCAGAAGACTCCCTCCAGAATACCTCGGGTATGACGGATCCGAGGTTATTGAATGGTATCGGAAGCCCAAGCAACAAGGAGAGTGTAGGTAATATGTCAATTTGCTGTATAGATCGATGTCGTGCGGTCGTTCCCGGGAAAGTGGTATACTGGAGGAGGCCAGAGGGAATGGACGCAGACTTGTATGCTAGTGCTGGACCTTTGCTATATATCCACATGGCTGAGGAGGTTTCGAGGACGCCGTCGCCCCCATGGTCACCAGAACGATCCATTCCATGGTCGCCAAGAACAACGAGGAGAGTATCATCGTCCAGACGATCCACAACTCGAGTGAGAACATCATTCATCTGTGATAATTTGGCCTTCATACTGGGATGGTCTGGGCCGACTCGATGACCAACGTGATCGACACCTAGAAAATGACCAACTAGGAAATCGAACGGTCTCCCCGGGTCTTCGAGAAGGGGGAATAAATGCTTGATGACACCCTCATCAACGGTGTGGAGGTCCTCAACGTTGAAAGAATCAAATGGGAATGTCATATTGGCCTCGAATGAATCCGGAAAAACCGACATCCAAGTGTCATCTCCCATAAAAGCGGCCTTGGATACGACATTCTATAAATGTGGTTTGTGGGAGATGATATGAACATGCCTTTTTGTTTGCGGCATTCAATTGCTTCAAAATTGAATCTTCCGCAATGGACGAACCCCCAAAGTTGTTCCCTACATCGACAAACGTGGGCAACGAGCCTGTCGTTAGCCCTTTAATCCGCTGGAGAGTAGTTGTTGGTGGGTCTGCGTATGCATTGAAAATAAAGGAGTGCTGGGGCCGGGACGCGGTCAACTTGCGGGGGAGTGTCAGAATGTTGTGGTGGAAAGGCGAAGCTGGTTCCGGTGGGTTAGGTGTGACGAAATCGAATCTCAGCGCGTCAATGATAAGGAGGACCGCCCTCTTGTGCGTTGGCGGTAAAGTACATTGCTGGTCCAAACAAACGGTGGTGTCCGACAACGACAAACGTGTCAGAAGGAAGCCGCTTGTGAAAAGATATACACCCGCTAGGTGAACAAAAGCAACCCAGACCAGGACTCCTAGCCGGTTTGGAAATAACATAGGCCCCTTGAAGTCTCCGTCGCGAAATGGTGGTGCCCAACTCCAGCGCCTTCCGATTCCGCCGGGGACCTGGGTGTCACGTGATGTATCATCATCATCATCATCAGTGGGGCAATTTGAATTTCAGACTTGTTCATCTCCTCGACTCGTGTACCCGGATTTCTCAATATATAGATAACCTCACAATCTATCATACCTATGGACGAAACAGCATTGCTACCTCACCATAGTCCCACCGTTCTTCATCTCCTTCCAGATGAAATCAGACTCGAGATCCTCGGTAATCTCGACTACCGCGATCTGCTTCGCTGTCGGCTCGTAAGTCAATTTGACTCCCATATCAACAAAACTGGGTTGCTCATAAATGCAAGGTATGTTCAAATTTTAACACAATCATCGAAGGCTCCTCCGAGCTTCAGTTAATACTCGAGCTTGGGATGGACGGCATGATGGCCACTCCTGGCGCTGATCACTTAACGCCGTCGCAAAAATTAACCCTACTCCGGGAAAAGCGACGGGCATGGGATACCTTGTCATGGAGGAATATCCAATCAGTCCGAATTGCAGGTGGATACTTGGCATACGAGCTGGTCGGCGGTATCTTTATGAATACCTTCACTGGCCATGATCTTCTAGTATCTTGGCTCCCCTCATTGGCTAGTGGTGGGAAACAGGCATTCACGGAGTCCCTTGGTGGGCGTATCCGGGACTTTGCACTCGACCCTACCCAGGATCTCATCATTTATCTGGCGGATGACCTGTATGTTGACCACCCTTTCAATATGTTCCCTTTTGTAATATAATCTCTAGCGACGCGGCCAGGGGAAGATACGTGAATTTGAACGCCTGTACGATATCATCCCGCAAACCTCATCCTGATTCACTCCAACCGGCGTTTGGGTGTCAGTTCGAAGAAACGCATGAGGATATCACCATGGCTCTCATGCAAATTGCAGGTGACCTTGTGGCCCTCTTTTTTGTTCTTGGACATCAAACAAGGTTGTTGATGTGGGATTGGACAAGCGGCTCGATAGTTGTGGTAAGTTCCTACTTTTATTTTGCGGTACTACATCTTACTCCAGGCCCCAAATTTAAGGATCCACCCCCCAAAGACCTACCATGGGACATTTCCGATTTTTCATTCATCTCTAGCAGAGGATTCTGTGTGACATCGACAGCAGGAAATGGTTCAATACATGTCTATGCGATTGATCCCTTGGCAAAACCGTCATATATTCACATTGCGCAATTGTGCATGCCGACAACTTTACTGTCCCGCCTTCATTCAATGACCATCCATACCGGCCCCTTCCTAAGCGGCCAACGAATTGACAAACCGTTCACGACGTCCCCCGAGTCTCGTCTCCATGTCATCTCGATGCAATATTCAACATCAGGAGCTCATACCAACTTTGTGCTCTTCGTACACAATAGAACGTTTCACTCTTTGATAGCTTCATACCGTAATCAAGGCACCATGAAACCGCTGGTCTTGCTGTGGAGTGCATGGGGTCCCCGGCAGACAAGATTCCTGCAACAAGTGTACTCATTTCCATGGTTAAGGTTGGTGGGCGCTTTCGCTTCTAGTGGGATTACATTGAGCCTACCCGGATTCCAGATTTGTTGAGGGACAGCGAGTGGTCTGTCCGACCTCGCGACGTCATCCGGTGATACAGGTTCTGGACTTCAATGTCATCCATCCAGTAAGGCCTGCAAATACGACTGCAGAGCAAGATCAGGATGGAGAGCCTGGATACGCCAGGGAGACAATAACAAGTCCAACGCATCTTCCAGCTGACATTTTTGAAGAGGAGGTCATAACGCACCTGCCATATCATCTGATCACCCGGCAGATGCCCGGGGCATATCCAGGTTACATGCTAGATGAAGACCGAATTATTGCTTTACAGGTTAGTTGATCTTGCTGTTTTTCAGTAGGTCGTTTAACGTTTGGTTCAGACGGAAGGAAATTTTGACGAGGTAATTCGGGTATTGGACGTCTATGTTGTTTAGCATCATTGTCATCTATCCCTGGCGGAGCTTTGTATTAACATACCAATATGTACTTCAACGCCCAATCATGCACGCATTGCGGGTACTTATCCGGCGCTCTCTTCATTGAGCCGAGCGGCCAGAATTAGATGGACCCTGGCAGGAAATCCCTACCAAACGCATGGTGACATGACTGGTTGGTAACCTAGTCATCTCAAGGCATTCGAAAAATCGCATAAAATCCACATCCACATACTGTATTCTTATCGAAATGCGTGGGTCATTTATGGAAGACGACAAACATCATGCTCGCAATAATGATAATGGTGTTCCTGAGTGGCATCTGTTACCAGTTGAGATTGTGGTCGAGGTTTTTCGACACCTCGATTATGTGAGTCTCCTCCGATGTCACCTCGTGAGTCGTTTCTACAACGTCCAAGATCTTTTCGTTTATGTATTACTCGTCGAACTGAAGGTCTGTAGGGCATTCAACAAAACTATTGTACAATCCTCCGAACTACGGTGCATCGTAGAACTTGGGAAGGCCGGGTGGTAGCCACGCCAGTGCCACTCGTTTTTCGCCCTCGGAGTTCCTGACCCTTCTCGAGAGAAACAGCGTGCATGGGACAACTTGAATGGCGGAGCGTTCAATCAATCAAGATCAGAAGCGGATACATGGCGTACGAGCTGGTGGCAGGCATATTCCTAAATAGCGCGAACGGCGATGATCTCTTGACCACTTGGCTTCCTTCATTGACGGACGAGGGGAAGCAGCTACCTGCTGTGTCCATTAGCCCTCGCTTCCGGGATTTCGCTCTTGATCCTACCCAAGATCTTATCATCTTCCTGCAGGACCACCTAGAGTATGTCCGCACTGTCTTTATTTACTTTATTATTAAGACGATATATAGGACTACTGGTACAAGATTCGTGAAGCTTTCTGTCTCCACGTTGTCTACTCGCACAGCCCACCCTTCCTCCTCCTGCCCAAAGTTTGAGTATCAACTCCCGGGGGCACCCGAAAGGATTAGTACGCTTGCCATTCAGATCGCAGGCGACCTTGTGGCCGTTTTCTTGGACCTTGTATCCGATGCGATATTATTGATCTGGGACTGGACAAAGGGGTCTTTGCTTGTAGTGAGCTATGTTTATGACTTCCCCATTTCTGCTGTAAGCTCAAGTATTCCAGGATGTCTCCCGTGGCCTACCAACTGGGGTCTATGACTTTTCTTTTCTTGACAGCCGGGCATTTTCTATAACATCTATAATGGGGACGGTGCGATAGACGTCTATGCTATCAGGCCTTTAGAGAAGCCAGCACATGTTCATATTGCTCGACTACACATGCCTCCGATCGACCTAAGGTATCAGCTTGCCTCGATGACTTCCCATACCGGCCCATTCCTCGGTGCCATCGAACTGATAAACCATTCACGACTTCCGCCGACTCGCGTATTCATGTCATTTCTTTGCACTATTCATCGTGTAGGGGTAATCATTGTTTTGTCCTCTACGTCCGTGCTAGGACATTTCGTTCCCTGGTTACATCGTATTATTCCCAATCTATACCGATACTACTAGACCTGGAGTGGGATAAATGGGGCCCTCATCAAACGCGACTTATGCGTCAAGTCCCTCGGTTTCCCTGGCTTAGGTATGGTTTGCTATTTAGCCCCTTCGCGCCAGCTTATATCGTCCTTCGATCATCTTAGGTTCGTCGAAGGGCAGCGAGTGGTTTGTCCAACATCCCAACGCGGGACGATACAGGTCTTGGACTTTAACGTTCTCACCGTCACGGATCAATCACAATCGTCAGATGAGCTGATGGAGCATGTTACTAGCCCCGATTTTTCCAAAGTGACAGTAACAGGTCCAAATCATATATCGGATGACATCTTCGCCCAGAGTGTAACAACATGCCTCCCATTCCATCAACTTTCCCTGAAACTGCCTCGGCCCTACCTGGGCTATATGTTGGATGAAGATAGGATTATTGGGCTACAGGTGAGTATTTTGCTTCGAGGCATGTAACAGCTAACGTTCGCCCTTAGACCGAAGGACTTTTTGACGAGAAAATCCTTTCGTTGGATGTTTACGTTCTCTAAGACTATTGGAAACATCTAGTAATACTTTCACTTTCCGGTACTATAGCCTAGGGAGGATTATGGGTGCGTGTATGTATACCATTTAATCATTACGCACAAGCAATCACGTCGGCAATCAACATTAAGGGCAAGTCTCGACTAAAACGTGCTACTCCCGCCACCGCTTTTTTGCTCACCAGCCATAACAATTACTAGATGGTTCTCAGGCTGGTGTTTTCAAACCAGGCTCCTTCTGAAGATTCACGATAAATACGACTCAGTGCCCTGTGTTGATGTTGGAATCTGAACCCCAGGCGCCTGGCTTGTTTAGTTATCGGCCAATCAAGGTCCATAGAAGCAGGAAATCTGATGCTTCCTTTGACAGCCGTGGTTCCTGTGACACGAGTGGACCAAGGCGCCAATCAATCTTAAACCCATCGGTTGATGTTTACCACATCACTGCGCCCCAGGTTTATGGAGCTCATCCGGCACAAGCGACGACCTTTTCATACCCTCTTGCTATCATGGTTGAATCCACGGAAACGAGTCACACAACGATTCCAGTTCAGGGAATGCAGAATGATGAGGCAGAACTCGCTCGCATGGGCTATAAACAAGAACTCAAGTATGTCGAGCCTATCAATTCTAGCGGCTATCACTAATTTAGATTGACCAAAAGGCGAGAGCTTGGGTTGATGCAAGTGAGTACACATTATGTCTGTCGGAAATTCCAACAATAACTACCAATACACAGAACTTTGGGGTATCCTTACATGGCCCTTATCAGCCCCGGTCCTAACTTTCTGCTAGGTGTCATTTTCCATTATATCTGTGATTACGGGGATTCCGTCGTTGTTTTTATATGGGCTTGTATGATTATCATTACCCTTCTCTGGGGATTCCACGCTTACGGGATGGGAAGAACACAGGGGGTCCAGCGGTAATGGTATGGGGTTGGGTGGTCGTTGGTAAGATTTCCTCAATCCCTTCCTACGACCGTGTGAATTACTCGCAGCTTTCTTTACTATGTTGGTGGGCTTGGCTATGGCTGGTGAGCAGGAAGAACCACTCGTGCGAAACTTGATCATGATCCTCTTACGATTATTTGCAGAGGTGTGTAGGTGCGTATTCTAACAAGAACTCGCAGCGCCGGCTTCCTAATTTTCGTCTAAAGTGCCCATCCAACATCCGGCGGCCCATATTTTTGGGCAGCCATGCTATCGAAACGCGAAAATGCCGCACTCGCGTCCTGGATCACTGGTTCGCTGATCCATGTTGGATCCCGGGATCTGAAATTGATCTGGATTTGCATCATTAGGGTGGTTCAATCTCCTGGGCCAGGTCGCTGTCACAACCGGGATCAGGTGCGAATTATCTCTGTTGATGTTTTGAAGCCGTACTGATGACGTCAAAGTTTCGCGTGTGCCAATTTTCTGTCAACTGTTTGTACATTGAAGACCAATTTCGAACCAACGCCTAATACCACCATTGGTAGGGACTCAAATCACCAAATCACGAGCACATGTCCTAACTCTCTATTCCAGGAATATACGCTGCTGTCTTGTTTACTCAAGGTGTGTGATACATTTTGGCGGAATATGCGGTGACTTATCATGCTCCAGGCCTCACGAATACTTTCGGAGTCCATCTATTGCACTATCTCAATAATATCTCGGTTTGGTGGCACGCTGTGGGGACGGTGTCCCTCGTAATTGCGATTTTAGCCAAGGCACCCTCCCACCAATCAGCCAGTTTCGTGTTCACGAAATTTATAGATAACACGGGTGTGGGTGGTGAGGGGTGGGGTGATAGGGCGAGCCATGTTTATGTAGTTGTAATCGGGGTGCGTTTTCTGTGAGTGTATCACGCGTTTGGACCTAATATTCGCGACCGGGAAGGTTCTAATGGCGCAAGTACGTCCTGATCTTCCGATGATGATCGATGTAACCCACCTGACATCATTCTAGTATACTCTGACAGGTGAGAGGCAACTGTTCTCGAGATCCTCAATGATTCAATTCAGCCCGTAGGGTTCGACGCGAGTGCACATGTGAGTGAGTTCCATTAACATGGCACCCCTTATCCAACTAAAGGATGCTCGAAGATGACTGAAGAAACGCGTAATGCCGCAATGTCTGGGAGCATTGGGATTGTTATGGCTATTGGAGTTTCTGCCGTCCTGGGCTGGTTCCTTCTTCTAGGGCTACTATTTTCAATTCAAGATATCGATGCTACGTTGGCATCTTCACTGGGCAGCCTGTGGCCCAGATATTTTTGGATACCGTCGGAGAAAATGGAGCTATTGTTTTGATGGTACGTGCGAGATCCCTAGGGAATATAGATTGGTAGTGATACACCCATCCAAGGTCATTGTTATTGGCGCTATGTATTTTTGCGGGTATGTTGTGGGGCGTTGTCTATTAATGGATATTCTCATTTTCTCCGTCCAAGGACGTTTTCCATTACTTCAAATTCTAGAATGATGTTTGCATTCGCCGGGACGGGGGTATCCCCGGACATACCTTCTTCAACAAAGTCAGCGCCAAGTGGAGGTCTCCAATTCGGACAGGTATTCAGCTCCCACCCCCGTTGGAGAGTTTCCTGAACGCCACTCCAGTTTGGCTTGCTTGCACACTTAGCTTTATACTCGGGCTGCCGAGTTTGGGTAGCGCCGTCGCGTTTGCTGCTGCCACTTCGATAGCAACTATAGGACTATACATCTCGTACGGTGAGTAGCTCGGACGAAATGTCCACTTATTCTATTCAATTCACTTCAGGCATCCCAATCGCGCTCCGGGTAATTTACCACAAGGATTTTGTCCGGGGCCCTTCCATCTTGGTGCATTCTCCTTCCCTGTTGCTATTGGCGCGATTACATGGATCGCGTTCATCTCTATCGCCTTTATCTTGCCACAGATCAATGTGGTTTCCGCTAGTTCCATAAACACTGCTGACCACCAACTGCAACCAGCCCGTAAACTCAGAGACGCTGAATTATGCTATCGTGCTGTGTCGATCGTCATCTTCTACTCGGTCGGATTCTGGCTCATGAGCGCCCGGAAATGGTTTACGGGTCCAATTAAGCAGATAGCTGGTAGGATGGTAATTCATGATAGTTTGCGTTGAAGGGCTGACCGAATTTCACAGCTGAAGAAATGGGGATTAATGTGATGGACCTGGGTTGGAGAACCTTGAAAAAATCGAGAGAACATGAGTTAATTTTACCGATAATAATGTACAATGATTGGAATCTGCTCAAAAAACGTCTTCGATGTTTGATGGGCCGTGGCCGGCTTGAGCCGCTCATTTTGTTGTGTTCAAAGGCAACACCACCTTGTCCAAATACGTACAGCTTGCACCGGACTAAACGTCGACGATCTCCAACCTGCCTAGCAGACAGAAGACAGTCATTCCTTGAGCCTTGCCTTGTACTTCTTGCAATGCCCCGCAAAACAGACAACATGGGGCCTATATCCGCCCAGGCGCAGCAGGATCTCGTCTCCGAGGGCATAGAAAACTTTGAACTACCCAAATCCATAGTGACCAAGATTGCCAAGTCAGCGGTACGTCTCCTGTTTCCGCAACGCAACGTATATCCACATTTTACAAGATGTCTACTGCAGATTCCCGATAATGCGAAGCTCCAGAAGGAGACTGTGCTTTCGCTTGTGAAGGGCTCAACAGTGTTCATCAACTACCTCGGTGTGTGCTCAAAAGCAAATGTTTGAATTGCATGTTGATCCCTGCTGCAGCCGCAACGTGAGGAAGATCTTTACTATGCGCCCCACCTGCTAACGCGTTCCGCAGCGCTCACGACGTGGCCCTATCCAAGCAGCACAAAAGCATCTCGGCCTCAGACGTACTCAAGGCGCTCGAGATGATCGAATTCGGAGACCTTGTGGACAAACTACAAGATGAACTCCTCGGTAAGCCAACTCCCTTCTCTGCCTCAAGTGCCCAGCCGCCCAGCCGACACACTATCCAGTCTACCGCGAACACACCCGGACGGATAAGACCAAGAAAGTGAGTGCGGGGCCGAGCAATGCGGGGTCCGTCAGGATTCGCCCGCCTGCTGCACAATCTGCACCGCGGGGCCGCGAGATGGGGACGATCGTGCCGAACGGGGACGCGCAGGGGGCGTACGCAGTCGTGCCGGTGGGCGGATCGATTTCGGCGGACCCTGCGGGGGTACCGATGGATGTAGACGAGGAGATGATAGATGAGGAAGGTGAGGGTGAAGGCAGGGCAGACGAAACAGAAGGCGAGGTAGAAGGTGTGGATGACGTGGATGAGGATGAGGATGAAGGGGTGACAGAGGATGAAATGCCGGATCCGATGGCTGTTGAAGTGGAGGGGCTGCGAGTAGACCAGATGGGGCTGGAGGTACCCGCCGCAGCCGTTGAGCCGGCCGAATGAGTGGTTATTAGCATGTTGTCATTTTGCTCACTCTCACTCATTCTTACCATGACGCTGTTTCTTTTTGTAGCCCCCCAAAACCAATGTGATAACTTGAACGTTTGGCAATGGTGGTGCGGTGTTATACCCCTTGTAAGAGTTTCATGAACATGGCACATTTATTATTCGAGATTGCCAGTGACATGCCAGACACGTCGGGATAGTACGAAATCCCGATTGCTCATCTTTTTGCTATCATGGTACCCGTGGATTTTTCTGAACGAATGCTAGAGGGTGGCCGATGCGTGCTGGAATCATGGATGCCTCAATAACAGTGGAGTCAAACGAATTGCCACTGGTGTATCATGAATCTCCCCATCGAAACATGCTTGGATTATGTAAACCACAAAAACAATACTCTATGGTTTGTCCTCCACCATAATCGTTGACCTCATCA
Source organism: Infundibulicybe gibba (assembly GCA_015501065.1). Classification (NCBI taxonomy): domain Eukaryota; kingdom Fungi; phylum Basidiomycota; class Agaricomycetes; order Agaricales; family Omphalinaceae; genus Infundibulicybe; species Infundibulicybe gibba. Next base: position 89,368 of record JADNYI010000080.1, read on the forward strand.
CATAACACTGCCGCATTGAACCTTGAACGTCCTTCAAACTTTCACCTTCATTCCCATGACCTATTGCACATTCTCCGGAAAATGCCAACCCTCGCTCCGCATATCTCAGGCCCCGGCGCGATCTTGATATTCCAACGGTGACCTTTGCATCCAACCAGCTTTGGATCCTAGTCGTCTGCAAACTTTAATCTGCCGTGTCACCGGCCGGCCTATCTAGACTTGAATTTACGCACACCCTACGAGTATGAGTGCTCGAGAGTTGAACATTGAACTTCTGATGCAATGTCCTGGGTTCCAAGCATATAGCCTCTGGGTTTCCCCTCCATCAGCGCAATGTACCCAAGGATAACAGCTCCCTTCCACCACCAGGTTTTCCCGTCCCTCCACACTCCATTTCGAGCTTAGCGATCTACGCGACCCGGCTTCTCAGCTTCCGCCTGCATCGCCGACATGACAGTCTATATTCTTTTTTCCAAGACAATATGACATCTAACCTTTCTGCCAGCTGGTCCCTCGAAGATCTGACCGGTATGCCCGCCCTCGTCCCAAACCTTGAAGCGTGGGCGTTGCCGCGCATACTAACAATTGCAATCGCTGCAGAGTTCAAAATTTCGGCTATTGGCTCAGGCGTTGGTGGTATATATTGGCTTGCGGCGGTGGAGGCGGCGGGGGCATGAATTATATTCAGAAATTAGTTGCGGTAAGCTCTCTATATCCACACATGTGTGTTGCGTAGGGTTTGTGAAGGCTATAGGGGCGGCTTTGTGGAGTCCCGTTTTGCACGCATACGGGGGGCCTGTTACCGCCAACCCCAATGCTACTGTCACTTACTGAACATGGCTGCGGACCTCTCGACGCAGCGGCGTGATCTCACAACGCGCAATTATCTATTACTAGTATGCATGGGAACCTACCCCTGACTCCAACTTCTGGCCCAAAAGATCCTAGGCGTAGCCAATCCTCAGACGCAACAACTGGATCCATGGTTTTGTCGGGCCACGCTGATGCCGCTCCGCCTGCCGGTACTGCTTGAGCCTAGATGATGTAAACCAGCGAAAACAGGTCCTTGGGTCACTGCAGCCGCATGGATACCCTTGTGCTCATGACGTTACCGGGTCAGCTGGTCTTCTGGAATCGGGATCGATGTTCTTGATTTGCCTCAATACATGCTGATACGCGGGTATGCGCTACATTTGTAAACCCTTGATGCCTAGCTGTGATTTTTCAATATATATATCTCACAACAATAAATTCTGTGAACAGTGATCATCGGCTTTGTATTCATAAAACCGTCTCTGACCGAGGTCATAATGATATATTGTTTCCAACAATTGAAGTACAACACGGCCATGCCAGAATTGGTGATACATTATGCATTAGGACCGGCGGGACCGAACGAATTCCCAGTCATAGGGATCAAGGGACCAGACGGGCCGTCGACCTTTGAATAGGTCATTCGAAATCTGCTTGATGAGATCCTTGGAAAGCCGACCATCGATGTTGTTCCCGATAACGACCGCCAAGCCATTCCTCCCTTTCATCACAACGTCAACCACATCGACTTGGTGGCGTTTTCCCTCGGGGACTCGATAGCGTTCGCAGATGCACCTGGGTAATTGGCCAAAAATAACGCCGTCAAACCTGAATTGACCGTCCTTCCGCCTGAGCATTTCCGAGAAGTGCTCCTTGGCAAGATGAATTATGCCCTTGTGGTGTCTTCGAATGTACCAGCCGAGGTAGACTTTCGGCCGGAGGTACCCTGGGATCACTTGAGGCTCGGCGAGACACCTGGGAATCGCCTTGGACGCGATAGGAAAGAGGGTCCGGATGCGCTTATAATCCTGAGGTGATATCAGTAAATCAGTGGGCCTTCCGAGTCGGGGATGCTCACAGCTCGCGTATAATCGTCTCCTGTGGGCAGGAAGATGCGGGGGTCGTGAAGATATCAATTTGTTCAGACTGAGACATAGTGGTGGTCCGTAGCTGGGTTTTTTTTTTGTAAGGCCTTCATAATTTATCTGATTTTATCTATGATTCTAACCGGTACACGTGATGCTATTGTGGCTGCCTGGGGGTCAAACTTATTCAATTGGCGCGTTGGATGGGTTTCACTGCGGGCAAACAAGGGCTCTGCTTTTTTTCAAGGAAATGGTGCCACTAGGTACACGGGTCGCGCTGGTCCGGGCTCTTTTCAGCAGCCAGCCCGTGGACTAAGCTACAAATCGATCGAGTAGCGAGGAGTACAGCGGGCATAAGTTTAATAGCGACGCCTCGTGATACTCGTTATCCGCCAACCGCAGCGGACTCAGCTCAAACGGTGGGGGCCGCCAGCGGGCTACGCGTCATCTGGAGCACTGTCGCTACTGTAATGCGTTCAAGAAAATGGAAGCTGGGGTGAAATAGGATGCTGTGCATTGTTGTGGTGGTGGAGTTCAATGTCGTTGGGGGGGAGGGTAGCAGCCGACGGAAGGCACGTTCAGTGTTGCTGCAGCGATTATGTGAAGGGTTGATGTCTCTGATGTCAGATTATCCAATATACCAATATACCGACACCCAGCAGATGTGCCGGCACTGCTACTATTCTCGCTTACCGCATTACCCATTAGGGAGCACTTACAGAGGGCTAAGTAACTTGACCTCCGATACGATTCTAATCTCTAATCAACCGTGGCCGACGCCCACTCGGTATTTCGATACATCGGGACGTTTCTCGAGGCGGATGGAGCGGCGAGGCGGTATGAATGGAGTCGCAGAGGGGCCGAGGAGGAAAATCAGAGGGTTGTGTTTGATTAAGAGGAGTGGTATGGAGAGGGTGCGAGATACGGCACAAATGACTCTACTACCGTGTAGAGCATTGGTGTTTAGTTACACCAAAGACACGAGCGACTTCCTCGTAGGTGTAAATTGAGCTCGTAAGATCATCCGAATGGCCCTCGTGCGGCCCGCAAATCCATGGGTGCCGACACGTCACGTATCGCAACAAAACTTGATTTCCATCCCAGTCTCCGTCAGCGCCAGCAGGCGGGCTTCATCTATCATTTCACCACCTGCGTCGAGGGTCGTGACACTGGCAAAAGCAGCGATGTCGGTGTTGGCCCGTGCGGCCGCCACCCTCGCCTCGAGTATGTCAAACACGAATTCCGGACTTGATATGAAACCGAAGTGTAGTGTTTTGAGGCGCGGAGCGATGGTGCCCTCGCCAAGTCCACGCATTATTCCTGGACTGTGGTCAGAATCATCGTTAAGCCAAAGTGTGGTGAGGTTGGGCATTTGGGTCAGCGTCTTGAAGAAGCTCTCATAGACCGGGAATACGGATAGGTCGAGCTCTTGGAGTGCATCACACGAGACCGATTGCAGCACTGACAAAAGCCCGGGTGTGGGATGGACGGCCCACTCCTGCGACTCGAACGGCTCTGACAACTCTGGTTGGAATTTTCGGAGGCGGGGAAGGCGGAGTGCGTGAAGGAACACAAAATTTCGTTTTCTTCACCATAGAATTCAATGCGGAGGGTGTGGAGAGATGATAGGACAATTGGGTGGTGAGAGAGATCCAGTATCTTTTGTATAGAAATGCTGTCCATGGGGGATACGGAAACACGACATTCCCGGAGAGCGGTGCACATACACACAACGTCAAGGGATTCGTGGGCAAGAATTGGGGACGAGTCCAGCCGCAGGGTGGTCAATTGATGCCAAGGCACATTGAAATTGCAATCTTCAAGTGCTTTGGGAATATGAAGGTTGTTAACGAGAATTTATGGAGTTTGGGGCATGACTGGAATACGGTGGCAATGGGGGTTGGGTCGCGGGCATTCTCTTCAACAGAGAGTGATATGCTTTGAAGAGAACATAATGAATTGGGAGGAAACGTTAGTAGTCGGTTGAGTGTTGTTGTATTGAGGCGCAATTTGAGGAGTGAACAGCGATGTATGACGGGGAACACGAGGTTGGTAACCATCTCAGGGTCCCAGGTTGGACCATAGAATTTGAATGATAGTGTGGATTGACTGGATCGGGAAATCCAAGCGCGGATGGGATCCAGCCGCTGTGGAGGCAAGCGGGAGCTCCAGACATAGATGGAGAAACTAGCCCAGAGGGTAGGTGTGGAGAGGGCAATTGCGCGCCATTGGGAGCAGATGTGAGTCACTACGAGCCTGCGTTCTTTTCTGCGAAGTGGAAATCTCGTGCTTGGTGAACATAGTTTGAGGAATATCATCTGGATTATTTCGACGGGAATATCTTCCATCCTGGGAGGATCTACAAACTTGGAGGTGAGTTAACTGTGGGTCAACGTCGTCGGAGCGCAGAAAACTGAGTTTCTTTGATCGTGTAGGCTGTAGCAGCACCGGAAAAATCCGGTACTCCCATCCCATCTTATCGTTGAAAGGGTCTGCAATACCGACATCTGATTCATCCACTGTACCCTCGTCTCTCGACGGAAACGGCCTGCGAGAGCGATCCGATAGCTGTGAGGACACCTTAGTAACCGCCCTTGCCACACTCATCCCCACCCTCCCGATTCGCCCCAATTTCCACAAGCCCTGTTGATCATACATTTCACATATGCCTCTCGTTGGTTCTTCAACATTTAACGACACTCGTGAGATTTGCCAATCCTGACTCTGGACAGTAATCTCCAAGCCGCCCAATTCGTGCCATCATGCCAACCCCGACTCTCCCATCTAGCTTCGAAGCACACTCTGACTCTGAAATTTTCTCAAGATTCACGAGTTAAATCCGCTCCTTCTGCTTGCACCCGATCTCCTCAGCGATAACGTCCTCTTCCCCGGAGTTGGCCGCACGTCCAGACGAGAGTTCGAGTTCCATGTCACCCGGGTCCCTCGGTGAGTTTGTAATATCTCCTAGGTGATACGCCGACCTGTTTGCACAGGCAGAGAACCATTCCGAATCCTTGTAAATTTGACAACGTCGTGATCGTGTTGGGTCTGATAAGAATATGTTACTAGATCATTTTCTGTGCCTGTTGAATGATTTGTGGAACAAATTATTTAGCAGGGACAGGAAGAACCTCGACTTCACTGAGCAATAGGAAGGTGCGGCCAAGATAAATTTAAGGAAGTGTCGGTAGCACAACAGATCCTAGGCATAGTCAATCCTCGGATGCAACAGCTGGGTCCATGGTTTTGTCGAGCCACGCTGATACCGCTCCGCCTGCTAATATTGCTTGATGGATGATGTAAACTAGCGAAAGCCGGTCCTTAGGTCACTGCAGCCGCATGAATACCCTTGGGCTCATGATGTTACCGGGTCAGCTGGTCTTCTGGAATCGGGATCGACGTTCTTGACTGATTTGTCTCAATACAGGCTCGTACGCGGCTGTGTGCTACATCTGTAAACCCTCGATCCTAGTTGTGATTTTTGCAATATATATATCTCACAACAATAAATTCTGTGAACAGTGATCATCGGCTTTGTATCCATGAAACTGTCTCTGACCGAGGTCATAATGATATATTGTTTCCAATGAAGTACAACACGGCCATGCCAGAATTGGTGATGCGTCATGCATTAGGACGGCGGGACCGAACGAATTCCCAGTCATAGGGATCAAGGGACCAGACGGGCTGTCGACCTTTGAATAGGTCATTCGAAATCTGCTTGATGAGATCCCTGGAAAGCCGACCATCGATGTTGTTCCCGATGACGACCGCCAAGCCATTCTTCCCTTTCATCACAACGTCGACCACATCGACTTGGTGGCGTTTCCCTCGGGAACTCGATAACGTTCGCAGATGCACCTGGGTAATTGGCCAAAAATAACGCCGTCAAACCTGAATTGACCGTCCTTCCGCCTGAGCATTTCCGAGAAGTGCTCCTTGGCAAGATGAATTATGCCCTTGTGGTGTCTTCGAATGTACCAGCCGAGGTAGACTTTCGACCGGAGGTACCCTGGGATCACTTGAGGATGGGCGAGACACTCGGGAATGCTTGGACGCGATGGAAAGAGGGCCCGGATGCGCTCATAATCCTGGGTGATATCAGTGAATTGGGCCTTCCGATCGGGGATGCTCACAGCTCGCGTATAATCGTCTCCCGTGGGCAGGAAGGTGCGGGGGTCATGGAGATCATCAATTGTTCAGATCGAGACATAATGGTGGCCGTGGAAGTGTGGTCATTTTCTGATCCGGAAGTGTGACTGCCTGGGGTCAAATTATTCAATTGGGCGTTGCGAATTGTTGGATGGGTTTCACCGCGGGAAACAAGGGCTCTACTTGTTGTTTCACGGAAATGGTGCCACTAGATATTACAGGTCGCGCTGGTCCGGGCGCTGTGGCCGGTGGTAACAGGTTATTGTTCAGCAGCCAGCCCATGGGCTAGAGCTACAAATCGATCGAGTAGCAAGGAGTACAGCGGGCACAAGTTTAATAGCAACGGCTCGTGACACTCATTATCCGCCAACCGCAGGGGACTCGGCTCAAGCAGTGGGGGTCGCCAGCGGGCTACACGCCATCTGGAACACTGTCGCCACTGTAATGCATTCAAGAAAATGAAAGCTATGCTGTTCATCATCGTGGGGGCGGGGTTCTATGCCGTTGGGGGCCGACAACCGCAACCGTGGGGAACCTAAGCGGCAGCGGATGCCTGGGTATCAACCATTGGCCCTTCGCGCTCGGCCCAGCAGTGTCGTGGAGCCTATTTGACCCATTTGATATGCCTGAGGCGCAGACGGCGGGCTAGCAGCGATATCGCCGCGCTCAACGAAATTTCCGCTGTCGACTTGGAGTGCGGCTCCCGCAATATGCATCTCACCGCTTCTAAGCAACCAACGGTCGCTTGATGATTGAAGGTGTACGCTGCAGCTGCTGAGCTGGTTAAATAAATGATATTCGACATGCTGTTGTTTTGATCCTAACATACCTAGTCAAGGACGAATTAAGATGGTAATTTGTATGCGCAAATGATTCTACTACCGTGCTATCAGGGAGAATATTGGTGGTTGGTTACGCCAGAGACATGAGTGACTTCCTCGTAGGTGTAGGTTGAGCTCGTGGATCATCCGAATGGCCCTCGTGCGGTCGCAAATCCATGGGTGCCAACACGTCATGCATGGCAACAAAACTTGATTTCCATCCCAGTCTCCGTCACGCCAGCAAGCGGGCTTCGTTTATCATTTTACCACCTGCATCAAGGGCTGTGACGCTAGCAAAAGCAGCAATGTCAGTGTTGGCCCGTGCGGCCGCCACCCTCGCCTCGAGTATGTCAAACACAAATTCCGGACTTTCTATGAAACCAAAGTGTAGTGCTGTGAGGCGCGGAGCGATGGTGCCCTCGCCAAGTGCATGCATTATTCCTGGAGAATGGTGAGAATCATTGTTAAGCCAAAGTGTGGTGAGGTTGGGCATTCGGGTCAGCGTCTCGGAGAAGCTGTCATAGATCGGGAATACAGATAGGTCGAGCTCTTCGAGTGCATCATATGAGACCGATTGCAATATTGATAACACCCAGGGTGCCCCGAACGATACTGGCAACTCTGGCTGGAATTTCCGGAGGCGGGGGAGGTGGAGTGCACGAAGGAACATGAAATTGTCATTCTCCTCATCAAGGAAGTCAATGCTGAGGGTACGGAGAGATGGTAGGGCGACTGGGTGGCGAGAGAGATCCGCTGTCTTTTGTCGAAAAACGGCGTCTATGGAGGATACGGGGACACGACATTCCTGGAGGGAGGTGCACCTACAAACAATGTCAAGGCATTCATGCGCAGGAATTGAGGACGAGTCCAGCCATAGGGTGGTCAATTGATGCCAAGGCACATTGAAATTCGCAATCTTCAAGTGCCTTGGAAACAAACAGTTGTTAGCGAGAATTTACGGAGTTCGGGGCATGGTTGGAATGCGGTGGAAAAGGGGATTAGGTCAGGAGCATTCTCAATGAGGAGCCTTATGCTTTGGAGAGCGCACAATGAATTGGAGGAAATGCTAGTAGCCGGTTGAGTGTTGCTGGATTGAAAGACAATCTAAGGTGTGAGCAACGATGTATGATGGGGAGCACGAGGTCGGTAACCGTCTCAGAGTCCCTCACTGAATAGTAGAACTTGAATGATAGAGTAGATTGACTGGATCGGGAAATCCAAGCGCGGATGGGATCCAGCCGCTGTGAAGGCAAGCGGGAGCGGATGGAGAAGTTGGCCCAGAGAGCGGGTGTGGAGAGAGCGATCGCGCGCCATTGGGAGCAGACATGAGTCACTATGAGCCTGGGTTCGTTTGTGCGAAGCGGAAATCTTGTGCTTGGTGAACATAGTTCGAGGAATATTTTCTGGATGATTTCGACGGGGATATTTTCCATGGTGGGAGGCTGAAACCTAGGAGGGAGCATGCCGAGGCCTGAGTATAATGAATAATGGATCTAGACAAGCCTAGAGGTGAGTTGTGGGTTGTCGGAACGCAGAAAACTATGGGGGTTTCTTTGGTTTCTCCCGCCGCTCGTGCAGCGCACCGGAAAAATCCGGTATCCCCATCATCCGGCAGGTGCACATCGCTTAGATGATAGATGCAGCATTGATTATCCACTGTACCTCGACGGCGACGACCTGCGAGAGCGATCCAATGACTGTGACACCTGATTCTCTCTTGGGCTTTGTATACTAAATACTCGTTGTTCCTGCGTACAGCTCCCGATTCGCCCCAATCCCCACCCTGCTGATCATACATTTCACATACGTCTCTTGTTGGTTCTTCAACATTTGACGACAAGTCCTGACTGCTTTCGCTCGCGAGATCTGCCAATCCCGGCTCCGGACAGTAATCTCCAAGCCGCTCCATTCGTACCATCGTGCCAGCCCGACCCTCCCATCTGGCTTCGAAGCACACCCTGACTCTGAAAGTTTCTCAATGGCCTGTGAACCAAGCCTTAAGATCCATAAGTTAAACCATACATCATCTGCTCTCTATGCTTACACTCGATCTCCTCAGCGATAACATCCTTTTCCCCGAAGTTGGCTGCGGGAGTTCTATATCATCCAAATCCCGTAGTGAGTTTATAATACCTCCTAGGTGATACGCCAACCTGTTCACACAGGCCGAAAACCATTCCGAATCCTTCAATAAATTTGACAACGTCGTGATCGGAACATGTTGGGTCTAATAAGAATATGTTAATAGATCACTTTCTGTGCCTGTTGAATTATTTGTGGAGGACAAATTATTTAGCAGGTACAGGAAGAACCTCGAATTCACTGAGCAAATAGGAAGGTCCGGTCAAGATAAATTTAAGGAAGTGTCCCATTGGACGGCGAGGAGCCTGGATTGGCCACGATCTTCACGGTATTAAGCGGCTTCAAATGTAACCAACAGATGCTAGGGAAGGTCCCCATAGACGAGGCTCACCGGCAGATGTTAGTAGATGCTGGGGTGCGAATCTGTTTTGGGGGGTACGAGGGGCAGGCGGGTGCTACATGTGTCGGGGGGCGGTCACTATTGCATTCATCATTCCCGAAGATTGTCGGATGGCATTTTTGGGCCCGATTTAATTACCAGGTATTTCTGGAGAAAACGCTATCCTGATCGTTTTCTGCGATATGTATCTCACCGCTTCTAAGCAACCAACAGTCACCCCGTGATTGAAGCTGTATACTGCAGCCGCTGGACTGGACCAACGAATGATATCCAACATGCTATTGTTTTAATTTCAATACAGCTGTGCCGAGCTAAGGACAAATTATAGTAACTCATATCCACAAATGTCTCTACTACCTTGCCAACCGGGAGAATATTAGTGTTTGGTTACGCCAGAGACACAGGTGACTTCCTCATAGGTGCAAATCGAGCTCGTAAGATTGTCCGATTAACCCTCGCGTGGCCCACAAATCTATGGGTACCGACATGTCACCTATCGTAACGAAACTCGATTTCCACCCCAGTCTCCGTCAGCGTCAACAAGCGAGCTTCGTTTATCACACCACCTGTATCAAGGGTTGTGACATTGGTAAAAGCAGTGACGCCAGTGTTGGCCCGTGCGGCCGCCACCCTCGCCTCGAGTATGTCAAACACGGAATCCGGACTTTCTACGGGACCGAAGTGTAGTGCTGTGAGGCGCGGAGCGATGGTGCCCTCGCCAAGTGCACGCATTATTCCTGGATACCTGTGAGGACCATCGCTGAGCCAAAGCGTGGTGAGGTTGGGCATTCGGGCCAGCGTCTCGGAGAGGCTGTCATAGATCGGGAATTCAGATAGGTCGAGTTCTTGGAGTGTATCACACGAGACCGATTGCAATACTGATAACGACCAGAGTGGGGAATGGACGCTCCACTCTGGCAACTCGAACGGCCCTGAAAATTCTGGCTGGAATTTCCGAAGGCGGGGAAGGCGGAGTGCATGAAGGAACATGAAATTGTTGTTCTCCCCATCAGGGAACTCAATACGGAGGGTGTGGAGAGATGATAGGACAACTGGGTGGCGAGAGAGATCCACTATCTTTTGTAGAGAGACGCTGTCCATGAAGGATACAGAGACATGACATTCCCAGAGAGCAGTGCACCTACGAACAATGTCAAGGCATTCATGCGCAGAAATTGAGGACGAATCCAGCCGCAGGATGGTCAATTGATGCCAAGGCACGTTGAAATTTGCAATCTTCAAGGGCTTTGGGCCCATGAAAGCTGTTAGTGAGAATTTGCGGAGTTCGGGGCATGGTTGGAATGCGGTGGAAAAGGGGATTATGTCGGGGGCATTCCCTTCAATGAGGAGCGTCATGCTTTGGAGAGCGCATAACGAATTGAGAGGAAGTGTTAGTAGCCGGTTGAGTGTCGTTGTATTGAGGTGTAATTTGAGGAGTGAGCAGCGATGTATGATGGGGAACACGAAGTTGATAACCGTCTCAGAGTCCCTTGTTGAATTATAGAGTTTGAATGATAATGTGGATTGACCGGACCGGGAAATCCAAGCGCGGATGGGGCATAGGGGCAAGCAGGAGTCCCATACATAGATGGAGAAATTAGCCCAGAGGATGGGCGTGGAGAGGGCGATCGCGCGCCATTGGGAGCAGACGTGAGTCACTATGAGCCTGGGTTCATCTCTGCGAAGTGGAAATCTCGTGCTTTGTGAACATAGTTCGAGAAATATCCTCTGGATGATTTCGACGGGGATATTTTCCATAGTGGGAGGCTGAAAATTAGAAGGGAGCATGCTAAGGCTTGAGTATAATGAAAACGGATCGAGACAACTTGCTTGGAGAGAGTTGTGAATCGAAGCGCAGAAAATCGTGGGAGTTTTTTTTGTAAGAGTTGATGAAAGCCTGCGTTATTATACCCCCATTGTAACATCAGCTACCGTCCATGTCAGCTCAGTCATGGTATTTCTCTGGAATTTGACAATGTATGTGGGCGGGATTCGGCAGTTGGTTGAACGTGAGGATAAAGCCATCGGACTTGACCCTACCAGTCTTGAGCTCGATCATTTCTGGAAAATGTTCCTCAGCGGTAGAAACGCTTCCCAGAAATGACCAACCGGTCCCTCACCGTGTTGTGGGATATACCCCGGGAAGACTCGCGGATCAACGAGATACCGGCGAATGTTTTCAAATGGGATAGGAAAGAAATCGCGAATATGTTCATAATCCTAGGATGCGGTATCAATAAACCGGGTCTTGTGAGTTGAGAATGCCCTTACGCTTTGGTTGTAGTGATTTCCCTTGGTAGGCATGGAGGTGTGGGGACCTTCGCCAACTGCGAGATTGTGGTGATTGGAATTTTGATGATTGGGCGACCACTTCAAGTTGCTGCAGTCCTTATGTACGGCCTGCACTTGTGGCTTGTGGGCTTGCAAGCCCTAGGATAACAATATTTTAAGGCATTGGCAAGGATGATGCAACTGGCCTACCGTGAGCTTGAAACAGCTGAGCCCAGCCACTGCGGCGGCCAGGCAGTGGAAGGGTTGACGTTATTCAAGCAAAAAGGTAACAGTTATGTCACAACTATGTAAACGAAGAACATGTGCAACGCGCGTGTTGACTCGCTCCTCCACGATGAATTTGCCCGTCGAGATCATTCAAACAATATTCCTCGAACTCTGTCAACAGCAAACGAGGTTTCCACTCGCAAAGGACGAGCCCAGACTCTTGATAACCGTATCTGCCCCAATGGCGCGCAATCGCGCTTTCGATGCCCGATCTCTGGGCTAACATCTACATCCGTCCCCGGCGCTCCCACCCAGTCCTACAGTTTGACCCCGTTCGCGCTTGGGCCTCCCGATCAGCACAGTTGGCATTGAAATTGGAACTATTCTGCGACCGTTACTTCGATACCTTCCCCATTGTCACCAGCGTTATATTCCCTATCGTACACCGCTACTCGTTCCTCAGCCTCTCCCTCAACACAGCGACATTGAATGAATTACTTACGCTCCCCCCTGGCTGTTGATTTCTCTCCAGAAGATGATGATATGGGTCCGGATTGACGAGACTGCTAGCGACTGGGGCAACCTAATCCCCCCTGCGACTGCATTTCAATCGTGCCCACAACTTCACGTTCTGGGTTTCATGCTATGCGGGCTTCGGTTGAACATCGCCGACCTCAATGCGCCCTGGCACCAATTGACCACCCTACAATTATATATGACCCCGGTCCTCGCGTATGAGTGCCTTGACATTTTTTGTCAGTGCGCATTGCTCCAAGATTGTAGCATCTCCATACTTCCCATCGACAGTCTCGCTTTGCAAAGAATAGCGGGGCTTCCCCGCTATCCAGCTGTCCTGCCATCGCTTCACACCCTACACCTCGGCTTCAGCACTCTAACAGACGACAACTCTTATTTCCTCCATGCGCTCCGCCTTCCCCTCCTCCGCACATTCTTGCCAGGAAATAAGTGGGACCTCACTGCTTCCTGGACGTGGCCTTTGCCAGTATTCCGAGCAGTCCTATGCGATACAATCCGTGAACTCAACCTGTCCTTGTTGTCGGTCGATGAAAGCCTCCGCGAGGTGTTGACCCTCGTCCCCAATGTTGAGACTCTCTGGCTGAGCGAAGATTGCCACTTGTATCCCGACCTAATGTATGCTCTTGCCACGGGCGCGGTTCTCCCCCGCCTCACGGCACTGCGGCTCGAGACCGTGCATTCACTGTTTCTTCTCGACGTAATCAAGATGCGGCTCAAGGTTGCGCGTGCTAACCCTGGCATCACCTCTTTCGTAGACGTATGGGTATTGACTCCGTACAAAATTCCGCTAGGTGAAGCCTGCTGGGCGGCATTGACGGAAACTGGGATGCGAATCCGCTTTGGGGAGTAAAATCCAAGCTAGATAGGTACTGGGTGTGAATGATGGTGTTCTTGAATTGGCACGACTGCATAGATTTTTGAAGTCTGTCTGCGGGAGACTAAGCGGAGGGGTGTCACTATTTCGCACATGTGGGTCCACTTCCTCAAATCTAGTAGGCGGTACTATACCGATGCCGCACTTTCTACATGATGATACTGAATTTGGCGATGGGCTGTTTCGTTTCGTCAACGCTAATGGGATAGCTCAAGAGGTACTGGAATATATCTAGGACGCTAAGTTGGCATTCCATGATGCAATAGATATGTTGCTCCTGGCAATGCGGGTGTGACTAAAATTTCAATCTGCCTTTACGCTCGCTCTATCATCTACATTTGCTGGGTTTGCTCATTTCCACTTGTTCTTCAATTCGCTCAGCAACATCCCTCGTTGCGTCAGATACTGGATTTGATCAGGTTTGATCGCACCAATAGCGATTCTCCCGTTCCACGCATTGGTTCTCTGCAACTGTATTGTCCGTGGATTTGATTAATGGTCTCGATATGTAGGGCAGGCTATTAGTTCCGACTATTCCAGGTTGGAGCGAGGGCACCATATTTGTCCGGCTGACATCCATCAACAACTTCACCGGGTCCAAGCGCACCTCGCGCGCCGTCTGTTCACTGTCCGCCAAGCCCACACTATAATCGCTGCACGATGATGTGGAAAGTAACATTCCCCGTGGTCCAATTATTGTGCGCGTTCACATAAAGAATTTCATGAATTCACACAGATGCATTGATTTTTACATAGGCGGCAAAGGTGGTAGGTCATAATGACTACACTACGGATGGGGGACACTATAAGAGTAGTCAGAATCAGCATTTCAAACCTGTGCGATACATACAGAGGTGGCGGGATTGCCACGTGGACTCAGAGCGAGTCAATACGAGTGGTGGTGAACTAAAGGAATGTCAGATCAAGGCCGAAGTAATGGGGGAAATGAACTCACAAATCCCATGAAGCCGCTCGCCCAGCAAGTGCATGAACCCAGAACAGCCAAATGCACCGTCATACGTGAACATGATCCAAAGAGGGGTTTCTTTCCCATGGCCCCCGCGAAGGTCGACAGCAGGTGGCAACGAGGCCGACACAGCTCCAGTTACCGCACAGTATGGGGGTCCACTTCGGAATCCAGCCAACGGTGGTCATACAATACGTGAGACACCCTGCCGGGGTGAACTACATATCGCGTTCTGCCCCAGCCTCGCACCGCACCCGGGGGCGCGGTGTGTCCTCAGGAGCGATGGGCCACACCAGGACCCCCCAACTCCCTCTGGGCTGCACATCCGACCGTCTATACGTGGGAATGTACTCGCCTTCATTATGAAGCAGGGGAGTGTAGAATTGACGAGTTTGGATCAAGGCGGGTGACTGAAATAGGGGGATTAGTATAGCGCTGGTCAACGGGCGGGATTTTGAACATACTGGGATGAGGGGCGGGGCGGGCTTGGCAGGGTCGGCGGAAGCACAAACTGATTGCGGGTGAGGAAGTGTTGGATTGCCAGATGACTGGGGAAGATTGGGGTGAATGAAGTGGTTGGAATGATGAGAACTGGGGAGAGAGGCGGGCCTCTTTATATGTTTTTCAGAGGGTGTCACGTCATGCTGTGCCAGATTTCTGAGACATCAACGGCGATCGTGTCGGGATCACGTGTGCGCCGACGCGACGCGCCTGTATAAAGTCAACATCCAAACAACGTAACAAGTCTTTCCCGCCCTTCATAATGGATCGGTATTTGCATATATAGCGTTCAATCTCACCAAATTTAGGATCAACAGTTCCACATGCTCTTTTCGATACACCAGGCGGCGGTAGGGCAGAAAGCCTTGGTCGTCTCCGGCACTTCGCGGCTGATGGGGACGATCGTCATGCGCTTGTGCGTCTAGAGGCCCGAATGCTGATGGGGCCACTTCCCCGAGCTATTCCGGACCATGCGATAACACGGATCATCGGTCACTTCTTCCCAATCCCCACAAATTTCGTTGATCATATATTTCACTTGCCCCATCTCTGCCATTCTCATAGAACAACACCCAAACGCGCGTGCGTAACAGTGTCATTTATACCTTTAAAAGGCGATCTGCGCGCTTCTCGAATCGTCTCTCTTGGTCGCCCACTTTCAGTTCCTCCAATGTTTCATATCAACCCACCGTTCTCGAGCCTTAAGCCCAAGTCCTGCGAAAGATCAACGTTTGAAAGGTACCCGAGAACTAGACTCGTAACCAGTTCTTCTATCGAAGGGCTTTCGTTTCCCCCCCCTCATACAAGCCTTTCCTTCCCACAGAGGGAACGGTCACCGGTCCACTCGAGAACAAGCCTCGACGACTTTCGACTCGCGGGGTCCGCGAGTCTTGCCATCAAACTTTGGATTACAACAAGGTGAGAACCCGGACCTTGCTAAGTCTGAATTGCATCCTTACCCGCTCTCCTCAGCGACGACGTCTTTCCCCTCGAAGTTGATGGCCTCGCATCCAAACGGGAGTTCTATACCACCCAAGTGCCTTGGTGAGTCTGCAATACCTCCTACTATGTTAGGCGCTGATCCGCGCGTGCGGGCAGAAAATTGTTCCGAACCCAACATCATGCTGGAAGGCGTCGGGTCTGTTAAGAATGTGAACCCACACGTTAGCGACTCATTTTCTGAAAATGTGAGTACTACTGCGCCTTGTACATGAATCGCACCTGTTGGTTATTTATGGAAACGACTTCCATAGATTATCCTTCAGGTGCGGCTGATCCTCCATGAACGGAAGAACCCCAACTCTGCCTGGGAACGCGCTAAACCCAAGGAAGTGAACCCATTCGATAGGTCGCACACCAAGGAACTTGTGTTTCGACACTTTTTGAATTCCATTCAAGAGGTCTTGGAACACAGCAATGCAGGATGCTGAGACTACCGTGTCGTCGTCTAATACACTTATCGTCGTTCACGGTGATTTGGAATGGGTATTTTAGCCTTTGCCAATAGTATGATTTGCTTATGAACTTGCCCATTGGGATCATCCAGACGATATTCCTCGAACTGTCCACGACAAAGCCCCGCTAGTATTCTAATACCTCCCTGTCATACACCGCTGCCCAGCGCTCATTCTTAGTATTTGTCTCAATATGTATGTACATCAACACAGCGATATTGAACGAATTATTAGATTCTCCCGGATAATAGTACGATGTCAACGAAAGTGACGAGCAAGGGCTTCACCACCACCCGTAGGATCATTGGGTAATAAGCAACAAGAAACGAAGCATCCATGCCGGGTGCTAGTAGAAACGTGCTCTAGAAAGCGTGCCGTCGAACCACCGGAAATAGCGGCTTCAAATGGAGCCAACGAACAGGTGCTAGAAAGGGATGAGAGGAATGAGGTTTTGCACCCAGCGTACGGGAAGCAGGCGGTGCCATGTCCCCAGTCCTACTAGTTGATCGCATATTCAACCTCAATATCAATGCCGTTTTGGCCCCTTCATCTACTTCTTGCGTTTCGTGGTGCCACAAGTGCAGGTATGCAGGAATCTACCACCTCCTGGTCCTTAAAACGGGAGGACATGTGTAGGAGCACCTCACCGACCTTGTATTTGATCCTTAACATGTGATCAGTTCGCGAAGTATAGCGGGACAGGTGGACCCACTCACAGGATGAGCTAGCTCTTATCTGCGAGCTTGAACCTGGTGGATATAGCCATTCTAATTTTTCTTCGATCCCGCAAATGCGAGTGCTGAGTTTGAGAACGCATGCTTCTGGCGCGCAAATATGGATTTCCTCGTTGGTTTTGTGCCTCCAGTTATCGAAAGAGCGCACAGCAATCACGGACCATACAATATGCACCGCGGCTAGCTTGGAGAGCGCATCCAGATACGACCCGTCGCACGCCATGAATCCCCGACCTATAGCACGTTCACTTTGAGGCGTTTTGACGCGAAGGCAACAACAGTGGTGTGGAGGGAGCCGAGGACGTACAACTCTGGGATAGATGTGTAGATGGTCTTGGTGATGGGCACTGCAGACGGGGGGTGTTAAAGGCGAAGTAAATGGGGAGGCTGGCAGTCGGGACGATATCTGAATCTGGAGAGATGATGGCAAACGTGTCTGATTAGTACAATCCCGCCCAGGTCTAAACGATTGGAATTTTCCCAAGTTCGCGTCCTCCCACATACGCTGCAATGTTGAGCTTGTACTGAAATCCCTGGTTGGTTGCACATTGTGGGTATGCCATCGTCGTAAAGGTCAAAGGTGGTAGCTTGTGCTTACTGTGTATGAAAAAGCCTCTTACTCTCTGTGTACATCTCCCCTCATGGCCGCGATATGTGCCCCAGACCAAACCGCTCCATGATGGATTCCTGATGCCGCATTAGTTGAGTGTAATGGTAGGCGGAGACATGCACAGTGGATGCAAACGAGCTTGACTCGATGTTAAGGGTAGGAGCGGTGTTTGAGCAAATGAATTGAGTTGATGTCACAACTTATGTGACGGAAAACGCAGCCTTTCCTCCCATGATGAACCTGCCTGTCGAGATCATCAAACCATATTCCTCGAACTTTGTTCACAGCAAACGGAGTTCCCACTCACAAGGGATGAGCCCAGGCTCTTAGTGACTCATACCTGCTCCCGATGGCGTGCAATTGCGCTTTCAATGCCTGATTTCTGGGCTAATATCTGCATCCGTCCCCGGAGCCCCCACCATGTCCTACAGCTCGATCCAGTTCGCGTTTGGACTTCCCGATCCGCACAGTCCACGTTATCGTTGGAGCTGAACTACGGTAGTAACTTTGACGCCTCCCACGTCCTCACCAGCGTTATTTTCCCCGTCATACACCGCTACTCGCTTCTCAGCCTCAATTTCGCTGACGCATCGACATTAAGAAATTATTCACGCTCCCTCCTGGCTCACTATGTCCCTCCAGAAGATAGTGGTGGTCTTCTGGGGCTTGACGAGCCGACAGCGAATGGGGCAGCCTAATCCCCCCTGCGACCGCGTTTCAACTGTGCCCGCAACTCCACACTATAAAATTTGCTATTTATGGGCTCCGGCTGAGAATCGCCAACCTCAATGCAACCTGGCATCAGTTGACCACCCTGCAGTTATATATGATCCCAATCCTCGCGTGTGAATGCCTCGACGCCCTTCGACAATGCACCTTGCTCCGAGAATGTACCATCTTCATATCCCCCATCGACAGTCTCACGATACAACAGATAGCAGAGTTCCCTTGCTACCCGGTCGTCCTGCCGTCGCTTCACCGCCTACAACTTGGCTTCAGTGATCTAACGACAACAATCGCCACTTCCTCCATGCGCTCCGCCTTCCCCTCCTCCATGAATTCTGGCCGCATAACTGGCCATTCTCTTCTTCCCGGCCCTGGCCGTTGCCTGTGTTCCGAGCAGTTCTATGCGATACAATTCACGAACTTAACCTCCGTCTATTATCGGTCCACGGAAGCCTCCACGAGGTGTTGGCTCTCGTCCCCAATCTCAAAACTCTTTGGCTGGGCGAAGATTCTCACATGCACCCGGAATTGATGCACGCTCTTGCTAGGGGCACCATTCTCCCGCACCTCACAGCACTGCGGCTCCAATCTGTGGATCCGCACTTTCTTCTCGTCGTGCTCGAGGCGCGGCTGGCGACTGCGCGTGCTGACCCCAGCGTCACCTCTTTCGTAGATGTATTGGTAATTGGCCAAATCTCCATAGACGAGGCCCGCCGGGAGGCATTGGCGAAAGCTGGGGTGCAAATCCGTTTTGAGATGTTTCTTGAAGATTATTAGATGGCATTGTTGGGCCCGGTCTAGCTATGTATTCTTTGATATTTCTATCATAATGGATTCACCTGCTCTACCTCCTGAAATCGTTTTGACATGCTGAAGATGCAGGCAGCGCGCCAGCAACAACATCACTGCGTCCAACAAAATTTCTGGCTTGAGCGGCTGCACTGGGTGCTTTAGTAGCTAGTGTGGTAAGCTACATACGTGTGTGACAACTGGTTGAGCCCAAATTCGCGCACGCATGGCGACCTGTTGTCGTTGACCTCATGGGGTGAGCTATCTTTCATAACTTCCACCTCCGCCGAGCTCGAATACCCCTAAAGCATCTTGGCCTCAGACGTGGCATGGCATGTTACTCAGGATGATCAAATTCCGGCGGGGAAACTACGGGACGAACTTGGTAAGCTGCATCCGAGTGCCTAGCCAGTCAACGCACTATCTAGTTTACCGCGAACATGCCTGGAAGGACAAGACCAAGAAGGTGAACGTAGGGCCGAGGGCTACGGCCCTATTGAAAGTTACCCTCCCACTACGCCGGGCTGTGAGATGGGGCTCAACAGAGGGCGGATTGTATCGGCGGGTCGACCTCGGTGGGTCAGGTAGAGGTGGCGGGTGAGGATGAGAGTAGAGGAGCCGCAAATGCATGCGATAGGACTAAAGGTGCACGCTGCTGAGCCGGCAAAACAAGGGGTAATCAGCATGCCGTTATTTTGTTCATCGTGGTTAAATTTTGACATAGCTATGTCAAGTCATATAGTAATTTGCAGAATGGTTGTACGCAGATCCTCTAAACGCATACGAAGGTATATGTTTTCTCCCTACATAGTACATAGAAATACACACAAATGATTCTAGTACCATGCTGACCGGAATAACATTGATTTTTGCGCACGACAGAAACACGTGTAGGTATGAATGGAGCTCGTGAAACTACCCAGACAATTTCCGTAGTCTCGTATGACCTACAAATCCGCGGACGGAATGGAGTTATGTGTCACGACCAAACCTGACTTGCATTCCAGTTTCTGTTGACGCCAGCAGGCGGGGTTCATTAATCATTATGGAATCGCACTTCGGTTTAGGGTCGTGACATTGACGAAAGCACGTCGAACACGAAATCAGGGCTTTCCACGAGATTGAGGTGTAGTGTTGTGAGGCACGGAGCAATGGTACCCTTGCCGAGTGCACTATTCCTGGACACCGGTTTGAACTTTGAAGGGTAGGAGCAGGCGGGTACCACACACGTAGGAGGTGGGCTGCGATCACTACGCCGCGCATCATTCCTGTAGACGTAACTGGATATTTCCAGAGAAAATAAGTCATACTTTATTCAAATGTTATGTAATGCTTCTCATGGCGATCTACCTGCTCTACCCCCCGAATCATACAGATGATGTTCTGCTCGCGGTTAAGACACGAGACCGGAATATGAGCCTGAGTCTCAATTTCCGCACCACAGCGTCCACTTCGTCTGCGCATTCCAATTTGAGCCCGAATCCACACACAAATGGTTATAAGACCCGCATAGTGGGTTCTTTTTGACGACCTCCTGACACGTCACATACATTGACAAAACTTGATTTCCATCCCAGTTTCCGCAAGGCCGCTAGACGAGCCTTGTTTACCATTGCGGGATCATCTACTTCTTGGATTGCGACATTAACGAAAGCAGTGATGCCACCGTTGCACGTGCGGCTGCCACCCTCGCCTCAAGTGTGTCAAGCAGGAAATCCGAACTCTGCACGTAACCGAGATGTAGTGTTGTGAGGTGCGGGGCAATGGTACCCTCACCAAGTGCACGCATTATCCCTGGATATTGGTGAGAACGGCCATTAAGCCAAAGTGTGGTAAGGTTGTACATTCGGGCCAGCGTCTCAGAGTGGCTATCATAGACTGGGAAATCAGATAGGTTAAGCTCTTGGAGTGCATCGCACGAGACCGACTGCAACACTGATCGTGACCAGGACTCATGGCGCATAGTCCACTCCTGCAGATCGAAGAACCGTGGCCGAAAATTGCGAAGGCCGGGAAGGCGGAGTGCATGGAGGAACATGAAATCACCACCACCGAACCGAATGCAAAGGGTATGGAGAAATGGTAGGACAACTGGGTGGCGAGAGGACTTTATTATCCTCTGTAAAGCAAGATTGTCCATGGCGGATATGAAGATGCGGCATTCTTGGAGGGAGGTGCACCTACGAATGATGTCAAGGCATTCATCCGCAAAGATTGAGGGCGATTCCAGTTGTAGGGTGGTCAATTGGTGCCACGGTACATTGAAATCTGCAATATTTATGTTGTCTGGGTGACGTTGTGAGTGCTCAATGGCAAAGGCTACTAGTCTGAATGTGTGGAGTTCGCGGCATGATTGAAATGCAGTGGCAAAGGGGGCTGGGTCCGCCACTCGAGCATTCTCCTCAAAGAAGAACGTTATGCTTCGAAGAACGCAAAGCGAGTTGGGAGGAAGTGTTAGTAGCTGGCTGAGTGTTGCTGTATTGAGTTGTAAGCTGAGGAACGAGCAGCGATGTATGACGGGGAACACGAAGTCGGCAACTATCTCACTGATAAAGTTCTCGGCTGGATTGCGGAATTCGATTGATAATGTGGATTGGGCGGATCGGGAAACCCAAGCATGGATGGCATCTAGCCGGTATGGAGGCGAGCCCCAGATTTGGATGAGAAAGTCAGCCCAGAGGGTGGGTGTGGAGAGGGCGACTGCGCGCCATTGGGAGCAGATGCGAGTCACTACAAGCCTGGGTTCGCCCCTGCGAAGCGGAAATGTCGTTCTTGGTGAACAAAGTTTGATGAATATTACCTGGATGATTTCGACAGGAAGATTTGCCATGCTGGGAGATTGAAAGATGGGAGGAAATAACTCGATAGCAGATCTATGACTCTAAAACTTGGAGGCGAGTCGAAGACATATGGGTCATGAAAACTCCGGGCTCTCGGCGACCATCTGTTCGTGCGGCCCGATGGACAGGTGGCTACCAAACATTACTAAATAGTTGCCCAGTCACCAGTGGCAACCACCGTCGGCGGCGTCAAATACACATGTCGCGACGCGGTCGCTAATAGCCTTATCAGCGACCACGTTGTAACATGTGCGGTTGAAAACTCAAAGCATTAATGAAGTTCTCCATCCACAGAGTGTACGTATACAAAGCTCTCATATGCCTGCTCAACCGACAGTCACACTACTGACCAGATTGAACCTGTGGATACTCTAGAGAGAATATAGTCTTATGTGCTGCTCTAATTCTTTCGTAGATGTCTTGATAATCGTTCAAGTCCCCATAGACAAGACCCGCCGCTGGCGGATGCTGGGGTGCAAATCCATTTTGAGGAGTAGGGGCAGGCGGGTGCCGCGCACGTAGAAGGTGGGCTGCGATCGCTATGCCACCACTCCCGGAGACCTCTGTAACTGAACATTTCCAGAGACAATAAACCATATTCTATCCAAATGTTTTCATCGTGACGGATCTACTGCTTTACACCCCGGAATCGTACAGCTCGTCAAAGATGGTGTTCCTGCTCGCAGCCAAGACACGAGATCGGAATACGAGCCTGGGTCTCAATTTACTGCACCACAGTGCACCTACCTCATCTGCGCATTCCCGCTTTGCCACCCACCCCACGCCACTGACAAAACAGCTCTGGACGCTACTTCCTACATTCCAGCCTCTCTCCTATAAGACAAAGGTGCAGGCGGCGCATTAGCAGTGACGTTGTTGCATTCAACGAAACTGCTGCTGTTAAACTGGGCGCTGGAAGCGTGGACAAGGTTCACCTTGCGGTGCCGAGGGCAGCTGGGGTGTTGCTGCGGTAATCATTGTGAAGGCGGCCCAGTGGTACTTCGTTGAGCCTGAATCGATACAAAACTCCCCCCATCATCGTGTCACTGTTGATTACACTCAAATGGATTCTGACTTACACGCTTCTGTGAGCTTCAGGAATCGTTTTATAAAGGTTATAGGTTACGTGCATCCACAGAGCGAGGCCAGTGTTTACTTGGAACTCGCCCACTGGTGCGACAATACAGCGTCCAAGCAACATAAGAACATCTCGGCCTCAGACGTGCACGGGGCGTTTGAGATGATTGAATTTAGTGGCGACCATACGGAAAGTTTACATAGCGAGCTCCTCAGTAAACCTCGAGAGCCTAGCTACTCAATCATCGCTATCTTGTCCGCCGCGAGCATGCCTGAGAGGACGACCAAGAGGGTGAATACAGGCCTGGGGGCTGCAGGTCCATTGGGATTTACCCCCCGCTGCGGGCCATGAGATGGAGCCCAACGGAGGGTGGATTGTGCCAGTGGATCGATCTCGGCGAGCGAGGTGGAGGGCGCGAAGGAGGATGAGAATAGAAAAGCCGCAAATCCATGCGATGGGATTAGAGGTGCACGTTGCTGAGCCGGCAGAACGAGTGGTAATCGACACGCTGTTATTTTGTTTCACCGTAGTTAAATTTTGACGTGGCCATGTCAAGTCAAGGATGGATTTAGTAATTTGCAGGATGGTTTTACACAGATCCTCTAAACGCTGAAAGCGCGAGCCTGTCCCATGGTTCCTGGATCCCACTACACAACAATACGCACAAATGATTCTATTACCATGCTGAGCGGAATAACATTGATGTTGGGGCTTGGGGGCCCATGCTAGAGAAACAGGTAGCTTCGCCGTAGGTATAAATTGAGCTCGTAAGACTATCCGGATGATTCCCATAGCCTTATATGACCTACAAATCCGCCGACGAAACGACGTATGCCACAACCAAATCTGACTTGCATCCCAGTTTCTGTTAACGCCAGCAGGCGGGGTTCATTTATCATGGTGGGATTGTTACTTCGGTCTAGCGTTGTGACATCGGTAAAAGCAGTAATATCGTTGTTGGCGCGTGTGGCCGCTACCCTCGCCTCGAGTATGTCGAACACGAAATCTGAGCTCTCCACGAGACCAAAGTGCAGCGTTATGAGGTGCGGGGCAATGGTACCTTCACCAAGTGCACGCATTATCCCTGGATATTGGTGAGAATAATCGTTGAGCCAAAGTGCGGTAAGGTTGGGGGTCTGGGCCAGCATCTCGGAGAGGTTGTCAAAGACTGGGAATTCAGATAGATCGAGCTCTTGAAGTGCCTCGTATGGGACTGATTGCAACATTGATAGCGACCAGGGTGCAGCCCGAACGATCCAGTCTGGTGACTTGAACAACTCCGGCCGGAATTTCCGAAGGCGAGGAAGGTGTAGTGCACGGAGAAACATGAAACTCTCACTCTCCAAATAAGGGAACACAATACGGAGGGTATGGAGAAATGATAGGGCAACTGGATGACGAGAGAGATCTATTATCCTCTGTAAAGTAAGGTCGCCCATAAAGGATATGTAGATGCAGCATTCTTGGAGAGAGGCGCACTTATGAATGATGTCGAGGCATTCATACGCAGAGATTGAGGGCGAATACAGGTGTAAGGTGGTCAATTGGTGCCACGGTACGTTGAAATCCGCGATTTTCAAGTTTTCTGGGTGACGTTGTAATTGCCCAAAGTCTAAGGTTGTTAATGCGAATGTGCGGAGCTCGGGGCATGACTGAAACGCGGTAGCAAAGGGGGTTGGGTCGGCCACTCGGGTATTCTCCCCAACAAGGAGTGCTATACTTTGAAGAGCGTATAACGAGTTGGGAGGAAGTGTTAGTAGCCGGTTGAGTGACATTGTATTGAGTTGTAAGTTGAGGAATGAGCAACGATGTATGATGGGGAACACGAAATCGATAACCATCTCGGAGTCCCTCATTGAATCGTGAAAGTTGAATGACAGTGTGGACTGAGCAGATCGGGAAATCCAGGCGCGGATAGGGCCCAGAAGTGGCGGAGCCAATTGCAGTCGAAAGCCTCGGACGTGGATGGATAAATTAGCCCAAAGGGTGGGTGTGGAGAGGGCGATGGCGCGCCACCAGGCGCAGACGTGAGCCACTACAAGCCTGGGTTCACCCTCACGAAGCGGAAAAGTCGTGGTTGGTGAACACAGTTCGAGGAATATTGTCTGGAGTATTTCGGCGGGAATATTTACCATGCTGGAAGGTTGAAATCTGGAAGGGAGCTAAGGCCTGAGTGTAATGAATAGTGGTTCTGCAGACCTGGTGGGGAAACGTCGCAAGTCAGAAGGTAGAACAATCGTGCGAGTTTCTTTGTAAGAGCCAGCTCGGGCCGAGCTCGAGTGCTGGGGAAACTTGTGCGATCTATATGACGCGCGAGCACAAGGTTGAACATTCGGCGCTATTCAATGTTCAACGTCAAATATTGGCTCTAAATATTGACCTGGGGCGGAGCGGAGGTCAGGCTTGCTTATCAATAATAATTTGAATTTGACTGTACTAATGTCGACTACGTTGGCTATAGTAGTCTCACATGCAGGCCAAAACAGCGACAGAAGACAAATCATTTTAGCTATTACGACCACATCGAGTTTTGTGGAGAAATTTCTCTGGGACAGTGGGTGAAGACTCAGATGCCACTAAAGTATGTATCCGTAAGAACTCCATTCGTTTGTGTTCGGTTATTCTGAATCCAACACTTCTCCCAGGTCTTAGCTTTTCAGTATGATGAGTCCGCCCATCAAAAACTATGTTCCTTGAGTTGTATAAAACACAAAAAATTCCGTGGTTTTCCGCCAGAATCGCCAACCATCTCATCACACAATGCTGCGTATCCCTAAAGCCTGCGTTGATGAACCAACGCCCTTCAAACCCTCACGCGCACGTGTCCTCATTCCTCCTGACCCATTGCCATTTAGTTTAGCTTTATCTATGGCGACCTGCAACAATACGCGATCATCTGTCCAAGCGCTGATCTTCGCCACCGGCCAACGTGTACCAGTGAGCCGACTCCGCTGATTTCACCCCTTCCCCGTTCTCTGGCAACCAACTCCTGACCTCAGGCCCTCCCTTCCAATATCCGTCTCTGCTCTCCTTTACACCATCACCACCAGACAAAATGGATCGACGAATTTCGCTTCACCCTTGAAATGGGCCCAAAGCGCCCGTGTATGCGGCAGAAAACACACCAGCAAGTATTCGTGGGGGTTTAGTGATGTCATGGCAGCTGTGGGAAGCGGCATTGATGTGTTATTCATCAACCCCAACGACTTATGACTGGAACAGACTGCGTTTGGTATCTTCCTGGGATTCTGTGCTAATTTGGCACTTTTCCAAGCCGGCAGGATAGCTTGGCGTCTTGCAGTTTGGATCCGCATTTCTCCCTGCGGTCCCCCTCGTGCTGCTTATATATTTTTGCCCTGGTAGGTTCCTAATTACCCACCTACCCTATATCCGAACTGATGCTGCCAATTTCTTTCAGAGTCACCCCGGTGGCTGATGAAAAAGGGCCGCTACCAAAAGGCGTATATATATTTTAAGCGTCTTCGAAATATGGAACTCCAAGCAGCCCGTGATCTCTATTATGTCCATCGCCAACTGATGGAGGAGTTTGCAGTCCTCAAAGGGTCTACTTTCGTCTCGCGTTTCTTTGAACTTTTCATAATTCCTTGAGTTCGGCATGCGACGCTGGCGAGCTTTGTTGTTATGATAGCACAGCAGATGTGTGGAATCAACATCATCGCTTTCTACTCATCAGCCATCTTTGTCGATGCCAAATTCTCAACTAAATCAGCACTTCTCGCCTCCTTCGGCTACAGCCTTGTCAATTGGGTGTTTGCTTTCCCGGCAGTTTGGGTAATGAGATTCACTGATGCCAGATGAATTCGCGCTTACTTTATTTGTGAATCAGACTATTGACGCATTTGGGCGTCGTAACCCCTTGCTATTCACGTTCCCGAACATGGCCTGGACTCTACTTGCTGCGGGCTTCTGTTTCTTCATTCCAGAAAGTAACAGCGCGAGGACACCCCTCATTGTGTTGTTCATCTTCCTTTTTGCCGGTAAGCCCAAGCAACTCCACCTCCATCACTCGGTTGCTGATAGGAGATACAGCATTTTACTCCCCCGGAGAGGGTCCCGTACCACTTACTTATTCTGCAGAGGTGTTCCCTCAGCTGACCCACCGAGAGATGGGAATGTACGTACCTTAACCACATCCATCTAGCTGATCTGATCCCGGATTTCAGGTCATGGGCTGTAGCAACATCCTATTTTGGGCAGCGGTTTTATCCTTAACATTCCCCCGTATGCAAGCTGCCTTTACTACGGTTGGAGGTATGTTTTAACTGTGTTGCTACTCGAGATATGTAACATTGTTGCGCAGCATTTGGTTTCTACGCCGGCCTCAATGTGATAGCATTCATCATGATCTTCCTGCTTGTGCCTGGTCCGAAACTCATTATTTCTTCCCCTAAGCATATTGCTAACATGGTATTATTTACAGAAACGAAGCAACGAACACTCGAGGTGAGCGCCCCCCGTGCCAGTGTATAGTAATTCCAATTAACATTAACACCTTTTTAGGAACTCGACTACGTCTTCGCCGTCCCGACCACTAAACATATGCCGTACCAGGTGAATAAAACCCTTCCGTACTTTTTCAAGCGGTGGATGCTGTTCCGCAAGGGGACAGTCCTGGAACCATTGTACAATTTCGAGGAGGTGGAGCCGATTACCGTATTCGGGGGGGGGGGGGATGGGCCATTAAATGTTGAGCAAAGGCCTTGATATATGTACTCTTTAAATCGTCTTGTTCACCGGATTTTGCAATGAAACTGCATTGCATACTACCTATCGGGTAACTATCATCGGGGAGCAAGCCTAGCATTATCGGATTGCCCCCACGGCGACTTGAATTGTGTAGTCCAAATGCATCGTGTTTACCTACCTTCGCTTCGCCTTACATGGTCAATCAACATGAAGCTCTGAGTACTAATGTAAGGCCCATCAATCCACAGGTCACGAATCACGACCAAAACTAATTTGCATCCCAATCTCCGTTAATGCCAACAGGCGGGCCTCATTAATTGTTAATGAATCATCCCCTTGGGTCGTTACATTGACGAAAGCAGTGATACCGCTGCCAGCGCGTGCGGCTGCTACCCTCGCCTCGAGTACGTCGAACATGAAATCTGAACTCTCCACAAGACCAAAGTGCAGCGTTGTGAGGCGTGGAGCAATCGTGCCCTTCCCGAGCGCGTGCATTACTTTTGGATACCGGTGAGAATCATCGTCAAGCCAAAGTATGGTAAGGTTGCGCATGCGGGCCAGTGTCTCGGAGAGGCTGTCGAAGACCGGGAATTCAGATAGGTCGAGCTCTTCGAGCGTATCACATGAGACTGATTGTAATACTGATAACGACCAGGGTGCAGGGTCCGTGGTCCACTCTGGAAAATTGAACATCTCTAGCAGCTCCGGCCGAAATTTCCGAAGGCGGGGAAGGCAGAGTGCATGGAGGAACATGAAATTGTCGTCCTCCCAGCCAGGGAATTGAATGCGGAGGGTATGGAGAGATGATAAGATAACGGGATGGCGAGAGAAATCTGTGATCTCTTGTAGAGCAACGCTGTTCAGGGCGGATATGGAGACGCGGCATTCCCGGAGAGATGTGCACCTACGAACGATGTCGAGACATTCATGTGCTTGGACTGAGGACAAATCCAGCCTTAGGGTGGTCAATTGGTGCCATGGTATATTGAGGTCTGCGATCCTCAGGTTTTCTAGGTGCCGTTGTGAGTCTTCAAAGGCAGTGGTCATTAGCACGAATGTGTGGAGTTCGGGGCACGATTGAAACGCAGTAGCATCGAAGTGAGTTGGATCAGCCACCTGGGTATTCTCTTCAACGAGGAGTGTTACACTTTGAAGGGCGCACAACGAATTAGGAGGAAGTGCTAGTAGCCGGCTGAATGTTATTGCATTGAGCTGTAAGCTGAGGAACGAGCAGCGGTGTATGACGGGGAACACGACGTCGACAATCATGTCAGAAGACTCATTGGTTGGAGTGGGGAATTTGAATGATAGCGTGGATTGAGCGGATCGCGAGATCCAGGCGCGGATGGGACCTAGCAGAGGCAAGTAGGAGCTCCAAATATGGATGGTGAGATTAGCCCAGAGGATGGGCGTGGAGATGGCGACGGCACGCCATTGGGAGCAGACGTGAGTCATTATGAGCCTAGGTTCATTCCTGTGAAGCGGAAATGTCGTGCTTGATGAACACAGCTCGAGGAATATTGTCTGAATGATTTCAGCAGGAAGTTTTGCCATGCGGCTGGGAGGTTGAAACTTGGAGTTTGGAGGAAGCATGCTGAGACCTGAATGTAATAACTCAATAACGGACCTTTCTAGATTTGTAGATATTCAGGAATCGGGATTGTTTGCGGCTGAGCGGAATCTTGTGGCAGTGCATGAGGAAAACACGCGCGTATTCAACTGCCGGCGCCAATAGAACAGTACTCCCTCATGTTTCCTCACTGGTTTCAACTCTTCACCATGGAAATCTACTCGTCCAAATCGCCCAAGCAATATTCCCCGAGTTGTGCTCACTATAAACAACATTTCTGCTCCATAGAGACAGTGAACTGGCTATTGGTGACGCGTGTTTTCTCCCAATGGCGTGCGACCACTCTGGGCCACATTTTACATCTATCCCTTCTGGATCAACCTGGTACTATATGTTGCCGTCCTTCACACTTGGATTTCTCGAGCCACCCAGTCCACATTATTGTTTAGATTCCGCATCTCGAGCATCCACTTTAAGACGTCCCCATGATCATCGAGGTTGTCTTCCCCATTATCCATCACTGTTGATTCCTCGGTTTTTATCCTTATGCGGTTTGTATCCAGATGAAACTGAGGATAAAGCCCCAGTGGCTGATCCCAGATTTCCACGTTCGGCACCGCATTTGACCTGTGCTCTTTGCATGAAAAACTCATCACCCAGAGCACCACTCGGGGTACTTTGGCGTCAATTTACCACCCTACGGCTGGATTCGTCCTCAATTCCCGCATATAAATGCCTCGATATCATCCCCAGCTGCACCCTTCTCCAAGAATGCGACATCTTCCTACTCCTTATCGACAATCTTGTTCGAGAGAGGATAGTGGAACTCTATCACCCTCAAACCATTCTACCGTATCTCCATATGCTCTACGTTGAGTTCTTTAATTCGGAGAACAGCAATTCCGCTTTCCTCCGGCATGCACTCCATCTTCGGATATTCTAGCCAAGCGGCTCCATATACCCTTTCCTATGCTCTTTGCCAATATTCCGATCGGTGTTGCACGATACAATCCAAGAGCTCGGTCTATCCGGGTTGCTGTTCCCTGAAAGCCTGCCTGAGACGCTGGCCCTGGTATCCAATAACCCAACCTCGAGTTCTTTGGCTTGGCAATGTACTCACGAGCATCCAGGACGATGCTGCTCTTGGCGAGGACACTATTGCCCCGCGTCTCACAACGTTTTACCCCGATTTTGTGCAGAGTTCGCGATTCCTTTTTGATGTACTAGGACGGTGTTCAGTAATCCATGTGTGCGCTGACTGTGGCAATAGTCTACAGATACATCATAATAGCATCGAATTTACGACAGAAATTCGACCTGTATCCCAGTTTCTGTCAACGTCAGCAAGTGGGCTTTGTCCGTGAGATCACTACACTTTTCTATGACAGTAACGAAAGCAGTGATATCGCTGTTGGCGCATGCGGCCGCCATTCTCGCTTTGAGTGTGTCGAACAGCAAATCCGAGCTGTCCACATATCTGAGCTTTAGTGTTGTGAGGCGTGGGGCAATGATGCCCTCGCCAAGTGCGCGCATTATCTCTTGATAACTATCATAATCATCGTTAAGCCAAAGGATTTCGAGGTTGGGCACTTGGGCCAGTGTCTCAGACAGATACGTAGAGATTGGGAACAGGGAGAGATTGAGCTCTTTGATTGTATCACTCAAGACCGAGCGCAATACTGACAAAGGCCAGAACGCGGGAGGCGCGAGGGTCGAGAATGGCCAGGGCGCGGGGCCCATGGGGGTCCATGTTGGCAGCTCTGGCCGGAAACTTCGAAGGCATGGAAGGCGGAGTGCATGGAGGAACATGAAATTGTCGTGCTCTGAATCGGAGAAGCTGACGCGGAGGGCGCGGAGAGATGGTAGAATGACTGGATGATGAGAGAGGTCGATTATCCTTTGTAGAGCAAGGCCATGCACGGGGGATATGGAGATGTGGCATTCCTGTAGAGAAGTGCACCTACGAACGACATCGAGGCAATCATACGCAGGGATTGTGAGCGAACTCAGACATAGGATGGTCAATTGATGCCAAGGTACGTTGAAATTCGCGATCTCCAAGTACGAGTTTGGGTGCATGAAAGTTGAGAATAGGAATGTGTGGAGCTTGGGGCATGACTGAAACGCGGTGGCGAAGGGGGTTGGGTCGGCCATGTCATCATCGAGAAAGAGTCTTATACTCTGGAGAGTGTGTAATGAGTTGGAAGGAAGTGTTAAAAGGTGATTGAGTGTCGTCGCATTGAAGTGCGAATCGAGGAACGAGCAGCGATGTATGACAGGGAACACAAGGTCGACAAACATGGAGGAGATCCTGTTCGAATTGAACCCGAAGAGTTTGATTGATAACGCGGATTGCGCGGATCTGGAAATCCAAGCGCGGACAGAACCTAGCAGTGACGCAGAGTAGGAGCCCCGGGCACGGATGTTGATGTTAGCCCAGAGAGTGGGCATGGAGAGGGCGATTGTGCGCCATTGGGACGATACGTGAGTCACTAAAAGCCTGGGCTCGTTTTGACGAAGCGGAAATATCGTTTCTGGTGAACATAATTCAAGGAATATAGTTTGGATGATTTCGGCAGGCAGGTTTACCATGCTGGCCGTAACCAGAGAGTTCTCGTGGCCCTTTTGGGCACTTTGGTGAGGTTTGGCGATAGCCTCCGCTTTCCCGGCCGTATGCACGAGTTTAAGTTTACATAATCTCTCAAACGTCGACCTTGATTCCTTGCCATGCTGTAGTACGAGCCAGTCCAATGTCTCTATAACTCTTTATCTTGAGGGATAAATTACTCATGTCATAGGACCACTCTCTTGATTTACAACCTCCAGTTCGTTGACGGCTGCTGCCTAGTGGGACTCATACGAATTGTCCCCCGTAGACCCTTTCCTATCATACACAAAAACCGTTCTAGGTGTCTCGTGCATCCGTAGGCCTTCCCAGAGTATCCCATGTCAACGATCTACCTGGGCTGATACGTGCAGTGATACATCGAGATTCGAGGGTATGGTCGGTCTCGCCAAGGCACACTGAGGACAGGAGAACCACATCCAATGGCTTCACCCCTCCCGGTTGCTCAAATTCATTCATGTGCGCTATCGAGTCCCGGAGGAAACCTGCTACAAAGCCCCCACGGCCAACGACTGTGAACGACACGAGTAGAACTTTTACCAACCCCACCGTTGCTGAGGTATCTATTGCTCTAGCATGCGTCAACTATCCCTAACGTTCATTCACAATAATCCCTTTCTGAAGGCACAAGCTAGCATGATGAGGCGGGATCGTGGTGGACACTGCCGCCACGCTCTGATAACAGATGTGAGAAGCACTAAGTATACGTCTTGCGTTGCGCCTTCTCTCTACACCATCATTGCAAGTCGAACGTTCAAAGGTTCAAATCCCACACTATTTATCAACACACGTATAAGAATCATAGCGTCGACTGTGAATGAACCCGAACGCACCGCCTCAGGCTTATACGGCAAGCGCGGCGGCCTAAACACTATGTGGTTGCCGTCACCGAGAGTAATGGCCCTGCATGTTGCACCAATAGTGAATAGATACCATGGAACGAGTCAGACACCGCATTCGATTGGTTTGGTCACCGATCACTTGTATGTAACGAACAATAGGATGCGAGGCCGGGGTTCCGGGGGACAATGTATATGAGTATTGACTGGACGATCTGGGGGCTAGAAAGCATCTACTGCATCAATTTGCGTATACGGGTGGGTATGGTACAGCGTCCGAATCTACAACTAGCGGTGTAGGTAGTGGTTCGATTGGCTTTTTTATGACTGTGTAGTCTACAAATACGCCACGACGGTGAGCAAGTCACGGCTGAAATATGATCGGCATCCCATCCCCCCTTAGCGCCAGCAGGCGAGCCTCATCCACAAAATCATCACACACATCTACGAGGGTGATGAAAGTAGTGATGCCGTTGGCGCGTGCGGCCGCCACTCTCGCTTCGAGTGTGTCAAACAGCAGATCCCAGCTTGGTATAACCCCGAGCTCTAGCCTTGTAAGGTGTGGGCAGTGGTGCCCTCGCCAAGTGCACGCATTATCCCTGGATATTCATCAAAGTCACCGTGGAGCCAAAGGATTTCGAGGTTAGGTATTCGAGCCAGCGTCTCGCCCAGGCTCTCAGAGGTTGGGAATAGAGAGAGATTGAGTTCTTGGAGTATATCGTACGGGACTGATTGCAACACCGACAGCGACCAGAGCGCGGGGTGGGTGGTGGTCCACAATTGCAGCTCTGGATAAAAACTTCGAAGACATGGAAGGCGGAGTGCGCGGAGGAACATGAAATTGTCGTTGAAATTGTCGTCTTCTGAATCGGGGAATTTAATGTAGAGGGTATGGAGAGACGGTAGGACGGTTGGGTGGTGAGAGAGGTCGATTATCCTTTGTAGAGCAACGCCGTCCACGGGGGACATGACGATGCTGCAATTATGGAGAGAAATGCACTGACGAACGATGTCGAGGCATTCACACGCAGGGATTGTGAACGAATACAGATCTAGGGTGGTCAGTTGATGCCAAGGCACGTTGAGATCCGCGATCTCTGGGCGGGCCCTGTATATCTTGAGTCCGTGAATAAGAATGTGTGAAGTTTGGAGCATGATTGGAAGGCGGTGACAATGGCAATGGGCGCTGGGTCGGCCACCCAGGCAGTACTATTAACAAAATTTTGATGCTCTGAAGAGCGCGCAATGTGGTAGGAGGGAGCATTAGAAGCCAACTGAATGTTGTCGCATTGAGGTGTAAATCGAGGGATGAGCAGCGGTGTATGACAGGGAGCACAAAGTCGACAATCAGGGGGGAAACCCCAATGTAATCGGTTGAACAGAGGAGTTCAATTGATATTGTGTATTGAGAAGCTTGTGAAATCCAAGCGCGGATGAGGTCCGACTGTTGGGCTCGGTAAGGGTCCTGAGCGTGGATGTAGAAGTCAACCCAGAGAGCGGGTATGGACAGGGCGATGGCACGCCATTGAGAGCAGACGTGAGTCACTGCAAGCCTTGGTTCGTCGGAATGGAGAGGAAATTCTATTTGTGGGGAACATAATTGGAGGAATATTTTTCGAAGGATTTCGACGGGCAGATTCATCATGCTGGAGGTGAACGTTTGAACGTTTGGACGGTGAACGTTGAAACCACGCTCACAACCCTCTTTGAAGTCCCGGGCCCCGGCCCGCGAAAAAGCTACTGCCAAACATCACCAAACCAACTGGGGCCAAATGCTCCCCTGAGGTTTCCATCATGAAGGGTTTACCGGTTGAAATCATCCAAACTATATTCCTCCAATTATGTCCACCAAAAACGATATTTCCACTTCGCCAAAGTGAACCCAGGCTCGTATTAACCCGGGTCTGCTCTCAATGGCGTGCGACCGCCCTCTCCATGCCCACTCTCTGGGCTAACATCAACATCTACGCCTGGGACTCGTACTCGGCTCTACAGCCGGGTCCCATCCTCGCTTGGATTTCCAGAACCGCTCAATCCACGTTTTCGTTCAAGTTCCGTGGTTCGACCGAGATTTCCTCCATGATTGCCGACCTTATCTTCCCTGTCATGCATCGCTGTTCGTTCCTCACTTTACATCTCAATACAGTGACACTTAACCGGCTACTGGCACTTCCTCCTAACTCGCTCTGCACTCTTAGAAGTATAGTGCTTGATGTTGTGGACCATGTCCAGGTGACCGAATCAACCCCCGTTGCCACCGTGTTTCGATCATGCCCCGAACTCCTCAGATTCGTATTAACAGCTCCCAAGCGCCTAGACAACTTCAAGATCACAAATCTCAACATACCTTGGCACCAATTGGTTACCCTACGACTGGGCTCGCCTGCAATCTTTGCCCATGAATGTCTTGACATCATTCGTGCATGCACTTGTCTCCAGGAATGCCGTATCTACATACCCCCCGTGAACGACCTTGCTCTACAAAGGATAACGGAGCTTTCTCGCGAGCCAGTTGTTCTACCGTCTCTCCATACCCTCCGCATTCAGTTCTATTATCATGGGGAAAATGAACTCATGTTCCTCCATGCACTCCGCCTTCCCCGCCTTCGAAAATTTCGGCCAAGTCTAGTTGCGTGGACCTCCGAACACGCGTCCTGGATGTTGTCAGTATTACAATCAGTCTTGTGCGACACAGTCCAAGAGCTCGATCTCTCTGAATTCCCAATCTCCGATAGCCTGTCTGAGACGCTGGCCCGAGTGCCCATCCTCGAGACACTTTGGCTTAACGATGACTATCACGAGTACCCAGGGATTATGCGCGCGCTTGGCGAGGGTACCATTTCTCCACACCTCACAACGCTACATCTCGGTCTTATAGAAAGCGCGGATTTATTGTTCGATATACTCGAAGCGAGAGCGGAAACTGCACGCACAAACCATGGAGTCACCGCTCTCGCTCAAGTGACGATTCCATACCAGCGTAAATATCTCATCAACAAAGCCCGCCTGTTGGCGTTGACAGAAACTGGGATGAAATTTGAGTTTCGTAGCGTTTAGTGCCGCACGCGTCTATGGGCTGTGGTCACCACATAAAACAATGTCTCGTCAAACGGCTGCATGAGTCGCGGTGGTGTGCGTGTGGGAGGGGGGAAGTGGTTTACCGCACCATATTATCCCAGGGATCTTGATCAGCTTAGTTTGGCTAGCAACGGGCTGTTATATGTGGACCCGCGCGGCATGGAAATTAAACGTGCGACACCACCACGCATACCCCAACTTATTCTTCGCGTCAAGGGTCTCCAGGTCGCTGCACGTCTACAACTCCACCTTACTATTAAAGATACAGGTGGGTATAAAGTCCGGAATGTGTATCGTTCATTACACAATTTATAGATAACCTCGCATCGCCAAAATTTCCCGCGCAAGTAGAATAATGCAATGTGTTAACCCAGGCGATCGATCGTAACCGCGGATGATACGTTGAGGAGGTAGCGTGAGGCGTACGGTAAGATGATACCGCCGGCATCTGATGCATAGATGGCGTCGTTTCATCCGAATTGAACAGAATGGGATCCCTTGCTACATAAATTTTGGTGAAGACTTTATTGGCTCCCGAGTACACTGAGCAGAAAACTGATCAGTAACAGTTAAAGGATACGCTTGCGATTGGAATGACTCCCCAACACTTCGAACCATCCAGATCGAGGGGGATAACGTACTCGGCTCCTCCAGCTCCTCCAACCAAAACACCAAAAATATCACTGGATTATCATAAGTATGTATATAGGTTTAATTTGAAGCCCCATAAACTGCCTCCCGAACGCGCCAATAATCAGCCAAAACGGACAGAAGATGGTGGCGTAGCAAACGAACCCTTGTTGAGCTCAAACTCCCAAACCCTCGACCAGTTTCCCTCGACCAAAGGAACCCTCAAAGCGATGCCCACATCAATCTAAATTCATATACCCATCGCATCATTCGTTCCAGAAGATTGAGGAACAGCAGCAGCCACGGCAAGAGATCAATCCCCGAGACTGGGAAGATGCAGAAGGCAAGCCGACGCCTCGTTAGCGGTTGTACAAATCAATATAGACACCCGTTCGTTCCAAGTGTGGGTGTATTCCCTCGCGCCTTGCGCCGCATTCGCTGCTCCGTTTGTACCTTACTGTTTGGCACCACCGATGCTAGCTTGCTGCTCAGCGTCTCGACATCCAGTCAGACCAAAATCATGTATAATTCCTAGTTTTCTTAGTCACAGCATCTGTTCAACATGGATTTGTCAAGGCTACGAAGCCTCGAGGCAGGATTAGACGCTGACACTGCGTTCTTGAATTAGAATCTTGATTGTGATGAACATTGGATGAAACTTACAAGTTTTACCTGCTTCTATCATTCCTGTGCACCCGAAATTCCCTACTTAATTGAAGATCTATTTTTATAACATCCAAATCATCTTCTCCCCTCGGGTATTTTTCGGGATCTTATTTGAGAGTACTCATATATATGTCGATTTAATTTCCGAGGATTTGATACTAGTTCTCCATGCCGGGAATGTAACCGGTGGTTGGGATTATCAACTAACTGGTGGGATTAGGCTAAGAAGATTTGAAGAGTAGCCTAAGGGCGAATCGGGGAACTTTTGTGATTCTTCCGAGTCAGCGCTTTGGCTTCAATTTTCAAGCCGAGTAAGTTCTAAATTACAATATCACAATCTTTGTTACGTTCCCGAACCATTTGGTAATCCCGCAGATACCGCATCACCCAGCCTGATTGCCGCCCAAGATGAACATGATGATAGGTATGCTGGAGGCCCCAATCATGATTTTTCAACGCGAAAACGCCACAGCGACTGCGCCCACATTGATATGTTAGGTTCCTAAAACGCTAGCCCCGGGCCGTCACGTAGATACGACGTGGTTTATGGATACCACATTGCATTTCAGCCCTCGAAGCCCTATCGCCTTGGACACCCAGCCTACAGCCTGAGCGCGCAATTGATTCGAGACCAACATCCACGAAGCGACATGAGTTTAATTGTTGCTACAAGTTAGTACAACGCGCCCGAGCCGACGGAATCAGATCACCTGTCAATCGATTTGGATGAACTCTGGGCTGTACGAGCCCAATCATAGCTTCTGATGGATTTATCTCACGCCAACAACCCTGCTGCCACCGCTTCGGGACTCAGAAGTACATGGCTCCCAGTGCGCTTTTTAAAAGCCTGCAATGCAAGTACCCAGCCCCCATATTACATCTTTCTTCCACCTTCTCCTATCTGCTCATTCGTATTACCACCCACCGCCCACCCAAGCCGACAAATAAAATGCGTTTCTCATTCGCGCTCGCTGTCTTCGGTGCCGCCGCCCTCGTTTCTGCGCAAGGTAAGCCCACCCCCTCTCTTCCACTCCAGTCCACACTAACGCAGGCGCCCCCGCAGATTCCAGTTCCGCATCCAGTTCTGCACCCAGTTCTGCGTCGTCAGCGCCTTCCCGCTCTCTCCCCCTCTGAGGCTAATACACTTCTTAACAGAAGCCCCGCACCTTCCGCAAGCCAGTCAGGCACTGCCCTTTCTCACGGCGTGAACGCCGCAGCAGCCATCGCAGCCATCGCCGCGGCCGCTGTCGCCCTCTGAGCCGTGTAACCCAGCGCGGTGCGCAGGGCATAGATTATCTTAGACTTTAATAATACGCGCTAGCTGTCTCGATGTGAGCTAGTATTAGAATGCAGTGGTGTTAGTGTGTACTTGATAAGTGGTAAATAGGATCCTGGGGCGTGGCAAGGGTGATTGGCACTTCTTTGATTGATTTGGCGGATATGATTCGGGTTTTCGAGAACGCGATATATCTGCTGACGAGCGACCGCTTGGCAGTGGCAAGCCTCGGGTGATATCCAGACGCGCTGAGGTTAGAATAGAACGTTAAATAACACGCTACATCGGACGGCGGGCCCACTGGTACAACGAGCGCGCCTATCTCTTCTTCTCTCTCTCCATGTCCAAATTCCCGCCAGATATATATTTTGATAAATACACCCGCGCGAAGTCCCCCATCTCGGCGTCCGTCTCGTCCAGTCAGGCCAATAATAAGACTAGGAAAACCGCCTCGAGCTGGGGGATAATATACCTTACACCGCCACGCTTGATTTGGAGAGTCCAGAGAAGCTGAAGCCAATCGGGCTTTTCTCGGTCGCTGGCCCGAGTACCTAACCTCAACACACTTTGGCTCAACGATGATTGTTACCTGTATCCAGGGATAATGCGTGCGCTTGGTGAGGGTACCATAGCACCGCGGCTCACGACACTACACCTTTGTTCTGTGGAAAATCCAAATCTCCCATTCGATATACTCGAGGCGAGAGTAGCGGCCGCACGCACCAACCGTGGCATTGCCGCTTTCACCAATGTTAGATTGGTACCACCGTACCATAGACGAGCTGGCATTGACGGAGGCTGGGATGCAAATTGAGTTTGGTTGTATGGATCGTTGTGGTCTCCACCCGCGAACTCCGAAGTACCGCGAGGCACGGCGGGTGTATATTCCAAAGAGATCATTTCATATGCCATTAATTTCATGCCACTGGCAGTGTATTCTCCGAGGTTCTCATCATGATGGATATACATTCTATTTCCCGAAATTATCCAGATTATGTGCCTTGACACTCTGAAAGTATTCTTGCTCCGAAAAGACGAGCACAGGCTCCTGATGACTTGGATCTGTGCATAATCGCGCTCGTCTGAGCCAACGCTCATCTTGATTCGCTCCCATTTACTTGACCTCCCGATCTATCCAATCTGCGTTATCATGTGGGTATCCAAACCAAGGCCATCATGATTCGTGAATATATCGATATCCCCATTGCTTGTGGAACATTTGTGGGATCAGAATGGCGCACAATATCGCTCCTCATCTTTGGACAGCTCTTTCCAGTAGGTATGGAAATACGCAAACGTAGCAACACGCAATCTGAGTTGGGTATATGTGGGCACAACATATCAAGATGAAAAGAGATTGATCACCCATTGCATTCGCTGGGCCACGCGGTATTCGAGGATCACCCTATTATTGAAAAAACATACATCGCCGTCGGATCCAGTCCACATAATCAACAGATTATTTCTTCACGTCACTGACTTTGCACGCACCGGATGAATCTGCGCGCCTCGACGCGGACTTGCTCAGACAGGATTTTGATGTCGTGCTGCACACAACGCGCGGCCAGGGGCTTGCGCCGGTTCAATATTTATACTCTAGCGTCTGCGAAGTATCGAGTTGAGCATTGGCCCACTGGAGATAACTGCAAATCCAGATTCGAGGAAGCTGCCACAGGGGAGCGGGAATTAGACCGCCGAGGAGGGGGTGTAAAGCGACTGGGTTCCTGCTAGTGGAATAGGAGACAGATGCTACACTCTGGGGCCGGGCGCGACGTGTCGCATGTAGGAATCTCACCAGCCATGTTTTCCCACCAATTTTATGTAGCTGGATATCGCGCCGGGGAGGCAATAGGGCTACACATTCAAGTGCGGGTGCTACTGTACGCACGCGCCTGCGAGGCATGTGTTATTGAAGGGCGCGGAGGCGATTGAGGGTGAGTTGACGGAGTACGAGATGCCGGACTCGATGGCCGTCGAGGCGGGGGGGCTGTAGTGGAGGGGCTGTGAATGGATGCAATAAGGGGATGTAATAAGACTGGAGGTACGCATTGCAGCTGAAGAGCTAGCAAAATGAGCGGAAATTAGCAACGTGCTGACTGTGTTTTGAGTCAAGATCTTACATCAAGTGGCCCCCGCATTTGTTCCAAGTCGGTGAAATTATGCTTGGTGGGACGGTGATAGTGGTTTCGTCGACTTCTCCGTAGGTGTGGATTGAGCTCGTAAGGCTATCTGGACGATTCTCATAGTCCCACGCGATGATCATGGCCTAGAAACGCATAAACGAAGTACAGCCAAATCTGATTCGCATCCCGGTTTCTGCAAACGCCAACAGGCGGCCTTCGTCTGTGAGGTCGTCATCCTCGCCTAGGATCATAACATTGGCGAGAGCGGTGATACCGCTGCTAGCGTGTGCGGTGATTACTCTCGCTTCGAGCGCGTCGAAAAGGAAATCTAAATTCTCCACGTAATGGAGGTACAGTGTTGTAAGGCGCGGGCCAATGGTACCCTCGCCAAGCGCATGCATTATTCCTGGATACTCACTGGAGTCACCGCCGAGCCAGAGGACTTTGAGATTGGGCAACCGGACCAGCACCTCAGAGAGATTCTCATGGACTGGTAATTCAGAGAGATCGAGCTCCTGGATTGTATCGCACAAGACGGACTGCAATACTGATAACGACCAGGGCGCGGAGTGCACGGTCTCTTCTGACAACCCTAGCAACACTGGCTGAAATTTCCAAAGGCTGGGAAGGCGGAGTGCATGGAGGAACATGAAATTATCGTTCTCTGAATCAGGGAACTCAATGCGGAGAGTATGGAGAGATGGTAAAACCACTGGGCAACGAGAGAGCCCGATTATCCTTTGCAGAGCGAGGTCGTCCATGTCGGATATGGAGACGTTGCACTTTTGGAGAGAAGTGCACCTACGGACGATTTCGAGGCATTCATATGCAAAGGCCCGTGTATGAAATTGTAGGATGGTCAATTGCTGCCAGGGTGTGTCGAAATTTCCGATCGTCAAGTTTCCAGGGGAGCGCGTGGAACGCGGATTTCTCAACACGAATGTGTGGAGTTTGGGGCATGATTGAAACGCAGTAACAATGGGGGTTGGGCCGGTCACCTGAATACTATCCAGAGCAAAGAGCGTTATGCTTTGAAGAGCGCATAATGAGTTAGGAGGGAGCATTATAAACCGGTTGAGTGTTGCTATATTGAGGTGTAAATCCAGGATCGAGCAGCGATGAATGACAGTGAACACAATGTCGAGAATCACGGAGGAAACCGGACTGCGTAAGTGGAATGATAATGTGGATTGACCGGTTCGAGAAATCCAAGTGAGAATGGGACTTGGCTGTAGAGCCCGGCGAGGGTCCCGGACAGCGATGGAGAAATCAGTCCAGAGGGCGCGTGTGGAGAGGGCGATGGCGCGCCATTGCGAGCAAATAGACGTCACCAAGAGCCTAGGTTCGCTCGGGCAAAGCGGAAACATTGTTTTTGGTGAACATAATTGGAGGAATATTGTTTGAATAATTTCGGTGGGCAGAGAATTCATCAGTACCATGCTTGGAGGCGGTGCGCATGAAATTTTATTGGGGGCCTGGCCAGCGATTCTAGTTTGGTAATATTTGGCAACCGCCTCTGCGTTGTGTTTGTACTTAATGGTATACACCGACAACGCTCCAAGTAAAATACCCCATATCGAAATAAACTGGCTAAGGACATGTAAAAATCGTTTTCGTTGCTTTGTAGACTCCACGAACTCCAGGGGAGCGAGGCGCAGCGGGTTTTGCCAGCTATTTCCAAAGGCACCACTTCGTACGCTATTGTATTCTCCGAAGTTCTCATCGTGATGGACTTTATACTTACAACCTCCCGAAAGTATCCAGACAATATGACCTGATAATCCGAAGCGGTATTCTTGCTCTAAATGTGTGCACAACTACGCTCATGATCATCTGGGCCAATATCCGATCCACCCAATCTGCATTATCATTTGGGTATCCGAATCAAGGCCATGATGAATGCATCTCCATCGCCTGAGGAACGTGTTATAGGATCAGAATAGTGCGTGATATTGCTCCTTATCCTTGGGGCAACCTTTTCCTATAGGGATGGAGAATCTACAAACATAACATCATGTAGTCCGAGTTAAGCATATATTTTATGTCGACGCGATATATCGGGATGAACTATCCAAGGACCTGGACTTGAATCTACAACCATGACAACGAGCAGCCGAGCCTTATCCCAAGCTATGAAAAGACATTGATCACTTGTTACATTCGCTGAGTGGG
Source organism: Infundibulicybe gibba (assembly GCA_015501065.1). NCBI lineage: Eukaryota > Fungi > Basidiomycota > Agaricomycetes > Agaricales > Omphalinaceae > Infundibulicybe > Infundibulicybe gibba. Next base: position 132,017 of record JADNYI010000080.1, read on the forward strand.
GTAGGTCTCCGCGCGGTGCCTGCGGCATCCCAGGATCACCCTGTCAATGAACAGACATAGGCACCCGGTATCCCCATCGAATCCAGTCCACATAGTTAACGAATTATTTCCCCACGTCGCCAGCTTCGCATGCATCAGATAGATCTGGGTGCCTCGGCGCGGATTTGTTCAGACAGGATCCTGGTGTCACTGTGTGCGCACGGCCAGGGGTTCGCGTTATGTCGATATTGATACTCTAGCGTCTATGAGAGCGTCAAATCAAGCATTAATTCACTAAAAATACTGCACGGGGGCTGCCATGGGGGAGTAGGATTTTCAGTCAATCGCCGAGGTCGAGGTAGGAGTGCAACGCGAAGGAAAGCGGGTGGGAAACCGCTGGCGATGATGAGTGACAGAGACGCTGCGTTGAAATATTCTCGCGTTATTATCCGGGGAAGAGCCGGGGGACACGACGTGACATGTATAAGAATATCATCGATCGTATTCTCTTCATTTTATGTAGTTGGCTACCACGGCAAATAGTGCCACGGCAGGAATTGCTGTCCGCTAGACCGCCGAAGCTGGGGTAGAAGTGTAAAGCGACGGCAGGCGGGTGAGTGACTGCTGGCCACATTTACAAAGGGCATCGAGGGACTGCCATGGTGCATTGAAGGCGGGAATTCACAATGGAACCCCCCTGCATCAGTACCCAGGGAATAGCGGGGGTACGACGTGACGTGCGTCAGAAATGTCACCAGCCATGTTGTTTTCATCAAGTTCATGTAGCTGGCTGCCACGGTCAATAGGGCAACAGCTACACACCTGCAAGTACGAGTGCCGCCGTATGTGTGCGCGCTCGCGAGGTATGTATTATTAGCACGGTTGTTTAAAGCATATTATTCCCTAACTCGGAGCGTCTTCTTTATTCCGGTTTATTTGATATTAACCCAAATCCGATTGGACAGGTCGGATGCTGGGATCAGGGGGACCTTCCGCGTGGGTGTTGGGAACAGAAACATATACCGAGAACAAGGGGGAAGATAAAAAGATGGGTGCATGGACCATGACGTGGGTGGACGTGGATGTTGGTCGTCGTGGCGACGGGACTTCGCGGTTCGATCAGATGTGATATAGGTGTTCTATCCTGGTTCTGACCTCTGCTCATGTGTGATCACATTCCCACAGACCCAGATAGCCCTTCGCATGCATCCCCACGCTAAATCAATCAAAGAATCATGACACAACCACGCCTCACCCCATCCCCCAATTCTCATGCACGCATTAGGGGCGCGATAAACACCACTGTATTCTAATACCAGCTCACATCGCAGGACACTGGTGCTATCACATATTATTATAAATGTCCAATATAAGCTACGCCATGCGGGTATCAGGGGCGCGCTACGCTGGGTTCATGAGATTCAGAGAGCGACGACGGCCGCGGCGATGGCGGCGAGGGCTGCGGCGGCGTTCACGCCATGAGAGACGGCGGCGCCAGACGGAGCCGAGGAGGCTGCGGAGCCCCTATTAAGAGGATGTCAGCCCTGGGGAAGGAGAGAAGGGAAGGAGGCTTACGATGCGGCAGTAGAGCCGCTGGGGGCGGGTGCAGAGCCGGAGGCGCCAGCGGCGCCAGATGATGCTGAGGCAGATGGTGCAGAGCCAGATGCAGAGCCAGAAACACTGGCAGCGGCGGATCCGGAGGGGGCAGCAGCGTCTGAGGAGGCGGCAGGAGCAGAGCCTTCAGGGTTGGGCATTAATATGGGCCGCGGGAGGAAGAGAGGCGAGACTTACTCTGTGCGGAGACAAGGGCGGCGGCACCGAGGACAGCGAGGGCGAATGAGAAACGCATTTTTGTATTTTTGTTTATTGGGGGGGGTAAGACGAATGGGTATGTAAGAGAGAGTGGGAGAGGTGCGATGGGGGCTGGATACTTGTGTTGGGAGTTTTTATAACCCACGGTGGGTCATGTGTTTTCCGGGTCCTGAAACGGGAGACAGCAGCTCGATTGGTGAAGACAAAGATAAATCCATCAGAAGCGAAGCGAATGATTGAGACCGTGCAGTTCAGAATCCATCCGAATTGATGGACGGATGATCTGATTCCACGGGCATATAGCAATAATTGGATTCCTCCGCCCAAAGCGCTGGTCTTGCAGGGCGCGGAGCCCCGGGTGTGGAGCTGCGCCGACTGAAACGCGAGATATCATGTTGTATCTGCCCGACGAGCCCGACGTAAAACGTTGGGCGCAGGCGCTGTAGAGTCGCAACAAATCATGATTTGGGGTTCCAGCCTAGCGTCGTCACGTCAGGCAGCGATGGCGGTTACAGTGGGTGGGAGCAGCGAATCGGATCCTAGCGGCGCTGCTTCTTCGGCGATGCGGTATCTGCGGGACGAATCAAAGTATTTGGAAACTAACATAACTCGCTTTCCCCATCAGAGCAGAAAAAAGAATTGTTGATACTCCTCCAGGTCGGCCCCAACCGTAGAAAGCACATGAGTATAGCATAAAGCACAAAGATTGAGCAGCGTGCAGCGTGTGCGTAGTATACACCCAGGCTCGAGGAAGGAACTGTGGAAAACGAAAGAAGAAAACAAACAGAAATAGTTCTTCGATGCAATTACGTAATCCACCCTCCTTGATTTTTAGCGACATTGCTCAGCGACCGTTCGTTCACTGAGCAACGCCACTAAATCTGGAATCCTCCTAACACAGCCAGTGCGTATCCAACTGTTATGTATATGAAACGGAAAAAGCATCCAGAGCCGAGTGCGGGTCGCACGTTTTGACTTCCATGTCATGATATCAGTGGCAGGTCGCCGCTCAAGTTTCAACAGATCATGTTCTCTTGGAACCACATGTGTGTGATAAAGAACTTGTCTTCCCAGCCCTGGCCAAGCCATGTCTACGCTTATGCCCCTTATCTCCCTCCATCGGATATCGTCCAGTCCAAAACGCCCGTGGCCAGCCCAGGCAGATACACCCACCCGATGGCCATGGCGCTCCCCCGCTGTCCTCGTTTTCCCCCTCGCCGTACTCATCTTCATGTTCGGGGTCATTGAGCGCCTCGCACGGCCCTACAGCCATCACCTCGACAACTACCAGAGCATGTACGCCCTCCTCCCTATGTCTCTCCTACCACTAACAGCCTCAGAGAACCCTGCAGCCCATCGTGCCCCCAGACTACATGACTCCCATTCCCCGGAGCGCCGTGCCATTGTCTCCGTCCTCTACAGCGACTCCTATGCTATCGCCGCCGCCGTACTCGCTCACTCTGTCCACCGCGCCAATGTCTCTGCGCGCCTCGTCCTCCCCTTCCTCCCCGACCGCATCTCCCCGCACGCCCTATGCATCGTGCGCACCGCTGGCTGGGAGCCCCTCCCTGCCCCCTACATTTCTCCACAGACTACCACCGGCATGCATCCACGCGACTACGACCAGCACCAGCACCAGCACCAACATCAATTCACCAAGCTCTCCGTCTGGGCCCTCGACAACGTAGGCATTGACGCCGCGGTGTACCTCGATGCGGACACGCTAGTACTGCGTCCATTTGATGAGCTGTTCCACACACCATGGGCGTTCGCCGCAGTGCCCGAGGCGCATCGCGCACACACGGGGTTCAGCGCTGGTGTCTTTGCGCTGCGCACCTCTTCGGCCGTGTTTCGTACGCTGCGTGCACACGCAGAGACGGCGCAGGTCCCCGCACACGATGCAGAGCAGGCCTTCCTCAACACCGTCTTCGGCGCGGGCGCCGCACACCTCCCGTACGCGTACAACACGGACATCGCCCTCAAGCACCGTGCTCCCGCGCTCTGGGCTGCCATGCGCGCTGAGATGCGCATCGTGCGTTACACTCTCAGCAAGCCCTTCGCCGACGACGCGGGCGACCCCGGCGTTATATACACTGAGGAGGAATTGCTGCGCATAGTGGAGCGCGCGGCGGGGAGGCGCGGGGGCGGTATAGAGAGGAGGTCGGGTGGTGGCGCGCGGCGTATGTGGAGATGATGCGCAATATCGGGCGCCAGGTAACTGCGTGCGCGACGCACTACCCACGGACAGTGTTGGTGTAATATGACATGGACGTAATGTATTAATTTATACGAGGTCACGAAAACATGGCATAATGGCCTGTCCACATTTTAATAAAAAGATTGTACCATTTATGCCTTTTCAGTCCACTGGGGTCGGCGCACCCTGGCATTGGCGGTATATTCACTTATTGTATTCACAAAAGACAAAAGCAAGCCGAAGGCTAGCACCAGTAACATTAGATCCACATAAAACATGTGATTGGGAATATTCGAGCTCGACAGAGGTATAGAAGTCGTCAAAAGCACCTCGCGCAGTGAGGCTGAGGGGGCCTACAACAACCAGTTTCTAAATACAAGCTGTACCCCAGCCGCCCTCAGTGCCGCAAGCCGCGCAGTGTCCACACCCTTAGTACCTGAAACAGTGGCCGAAATGTCGTTGAACGCAATGATGCTGCTGTTGGCGCGTGCAGCAGCCGTCCGCTCTTCGAGCATGTCGAACAAGTTGCGCGGATCTATCTCGCCGAGCCTAAGGGTCACAAGACGCGGGACAACGACACCGCCACCGAGAGTACGGAACACTTCCCGACTATCCACGATAGACCAGATCTCAAGCATCTCGAGGTTTGGAACGAGCATGAGTGCGCTGGGGAGATCCGTCGGAATCCAGCCAGAGAGGTCGAGATGCCGTATTGTCTCGGACAGGAGTGACCTGAATAGAGGCAGCAGCGTGCGTGTCGATAGCGGCGCTACAGGGCAGAAGCTGCGGAGGCGCGGGAGGCGGAGCGTGTGGATGAAGTGAATGCCCCGAATCGTTTGTTCGCTGAGTTGGAGTCGGAGGGTGCGGAGGGACAACAGAACAATTGGATTGCTGGAGAGTGCCATTATTTTTTGCACATCAGGGCCATAGATGGGGAAGGTGGCAATGCCACATTCTTGGAGCGCTGTGCATTGACGTAGGACATTAAGGCACTCATACTCATAGAGAAAGAATGAATTCATGTCCAGATGAGTTAGCTGGTGCCACGGTAGATCGAGGAGCGTAGGATCCAAAATGTGGTTCACGAGCGTGAAGGTCGCCTGGCGGAGCCGCGGGCAGTGCTGGAACACGGTGGCATGTGGAATTGAGCGGATGCTTCCGCTATATCGGCCGAGAATAGATCTGATCGATATATTCTGGAGAATGCACAGTGAGCTGGGAGGAAGGGTGAGCAGCCGCTCGAGTGTTGGTTCATCAAGGCAAAGATCCAGGGACGCGCAGCGCTGCAAGGTGGGGACGATGAGGTCAAATACACCGGCGGAGGACGCGTTGTAGCGGCCTGGGTGATAGAGCTCCACTGATAATGGGGATTTGCGGATCGGGAGATCCACGTACGGACGCAGTCGTGTGGTGGTGGAAAATTGAGAGGAATGTGGATGTTAGCCCATATGCTGGGCATAGCAAGCGCGACGGCGCGCCACTGGGAGCAGACCTGGGTCATGAGGAGCCGGGGATCTCTCCGTAACGGGAATACGGTTTTTGTTGGGCAGAGGTTGAGGAATATTATCTCGATGGTTTCTGGGGGTAGGTTCATGATGATAAGAAGTTGCAGTTGGGAGAACGCGAAAAGACGCGACAAGTGAATCTGTGTGTTTATACCTTTGGCGTTGTTTGGCAACAACAGGCAGACCCAGGCCTAGATCCGATTCAGGGCTTGCACCGACCGTCATGATGCAGTGCATGACTACTTATCTGCTACAACCAGGCTGAAACCATCCATATACTCACCAAAACCAGAGAGAAATACCATCTGGTGCCATATTGTTCTTGCGCAGCCCCGCCACTTCATATTCGGGCAGTTTTTTTTGTGGCCTACCTACCAATAATGTTCAGCATGAAAGTAGTTGTAAAGGTTGGAAGCACGGTGGTGTGAGCAGGTGAGATTATCTTGCTTCTTGAACCATTCTCGCGCTAAAAAAAACTCAGCGCAACAAATACGCCAGTGCCATTTGAAGTCCTTAGTCCAAGAACTAATTGGCGACGACAAGCTCCCTCTGGCGAGTGCTAGGTCCATCGTTCACTCCAAGTCGTCAAAAAGCGACACCGACGAAGACGAATCAAGGAGGGCGATGAATTGACAGGGAATTACTGGCCGGAGTTCTGGGCCATATACCATGACTACCTTTCCTCCCAGGGTTATACGTTACACAAGGCCGTTGACTTTGGAGACGACTATATCGTGGATGTGAGCTATCGTCAACGCTTCCCCCACTATTTACTCATCTATGTGCTGCCGTCGTTAGTTGTCCGTTGGATAGCGTATGGCAGGACTTGGTCTCCTTGGTTAGTCGAATCTTCTACCCCACCCACTATCTGACTATATAACAGCGTACACTGCAGGGGCCGCACGTGTGTGTTCAAGACGCCTCAGGGTGTGACGTCGCTCTCAAACTCGTTTAGAACAACTCGGAGGAATATAGAATTACGCCCACCTTCGGGCCTCCTGGAGCTCCAGCAGGCTGAGTCCTTCCCTCCTGTGACACCCATCCTGGATATTATGAGTCAAATCCGCAATCTTTGTTCCGAGGAGTACAGAAGGCCTGATATCACTTGTTTAATTTCAATTTGACCCTCACCATGCTTCCCAGTACTCAACGTCTTCTGTCCTCCTTCGCTTTTTGCAGCTTCCCATGGGATCACCCTGATGATGTCAACCGTTTGATTACGACCGATTCGTCGCTTCGACGTCCTATTTCAACATAAACCTATTGTATACTTATATATATAGCACAATTCCTGCGTCCTCAGCGACATCCTAGTACCTCACCCTCACAATTTTCCTCCTGCGCCGTTCCTTGATCGGACAACCCATGTTGTGGAGCATCACTTTACCGTTAAACAACAAGCTTACATATTTTGTGTGGCTATCAAGGGCGGTCTCAGCGCCTTTGAGTCGAATGAAATTTCGAAAATATCTGGCAACACCCGCTACGCCCCGATCCTTAGGAGTTCATGAATTCTACGGGCAACCCAGCGATCTTTACATGCCAGGACCGGGTCCATGTCTACGACCAGTTTATTTCAATATGGGGTATTTTATTTGAAGCGTTCTGTCTGGTATGTGCCGTTTCGGGCACGGGACAGGGGCGGTTGCCAAATGCTAACTAGAATGAGTAGCAGCGAGGCACGAGCAGGTAGATTCATCGCTGTCTTTGCGACGGCACGTGGTGCAGGACGTTTTTTCTTTCCTCCGCACCACCACCTCGAGGTAGCATCGAGTCAATCCTGTTATAAAACACCCACTCACCCATCCCAAGTTTCGCCAAATTACAGAACAGCCGGCGAAGAACAGAATCCGTATCACCCACTGAACCACCCGTCGCCGCTTCAGACACGCAGAGTCTCTTGGCTGGGATTCAGCCCCCCAAACTTCCCTCAGATCGTTCTGCAAATTTTGATATCACCTTTGGCCGCCCGTTAACCAAAATCCCGTGCCATATCCAACCGGGTCGTAAAGATTGTTGACTGCCAGGCCCCAGTAAAATTTCACGCATATTTGACCTCCAAGCATGGTACTGGTGAATTCTATGCCCATCGAAATCATCCGAATAATCTTCCTCCAATTATGTTCACCGGAAACGATGTTTCCACCTTACCCAAGCGAACCCAGGCTCGTAGTGACTCACGTCTGTTCCCAATGGCATGCAATCGCCTTCTCCATACCCACCCTCTGGAATAACTTTGATATCCATGTCCATGCCTGCGATGTCGACTGGGTTCTACGGCCGGGTCCTACTTGTGCCTGGATTTCCCGAACCATTTGTGCTTGGATTTCCCGAACCGCTCGATCCACATTATCATTCGACATCCGCGGTCCGGCCGAGATTTCTTCCATGATTGTCGACCTTGTGTTTCCTATCATACATCGCTGCGCGTTCCTCGATTTACAACTCGATGTGGCAACACTCGGCCGGTTTTAGCGCTCCCTCCTAGCTCATTATGCCCTCTTCAAAGCATAACGCTCTATGTTCCGGATGGTTTCCGGGTGGTCGGCCCAACTTCCATTGTCACTGTGTTTCAATCATGCCCCGAACTCCGCACATTTGCACTACAGAGTCCGTATTCAATAACCTTGACGATTGTAAACTTCGACGCGCCCTGGCAACAATTAACCACTCTGCAATTTCATACACAGATCCTTGCATACGAATGCCTCGACATCGTTCGTAGGTGCACTTCTCTCCAGGAATGCGACGTCTCCATATCCATCATGAGCAGCCGTGCCCTGCAAAGGATAACAGAGCTCTCTCGCTGCCCAATTGTCTTACCATCTCTCCATACACTCCAAATTCAGTTCTCTGATTCGGAGAACGATAATTTCATGTTCCTCCGTGCACTCCGCCTTCCCGGCCTTCGAAAATTTCAGCCAGTGTTGCTAGAGTTGTCAGGGTGGCTGGTGCACCCCACGCCCTGGTCATTGTCAGTATTGCAATCCGTCTTGTGCAATACAATCCAAGAGCTCGATCTCTCTAAATTCCCAATCCATGAGAGCATGTCTGGGACGCTGGCCCGGATGTCCAATGTCGGGATCCTCTGGCTCAGCGATGACTCTCCAGGAATCATGCACGCACTTGGTGAGGGTACCATTGCACCACGCCTCACAACACTACATCTCTGTTATGTGGAAAGCTTAGATTCCCTGTTTGACATACTCGAAGCGAGAGTGTCAGCCGCACGCGCTAACAGCGGTGTCACTGCTCTCGTCAATGTCACGATTCGAGACCGGTGTGATGATCCCAAAGACGGAGCTCGCCTGCTGGCGTTGACGGAAGCTGGGATGAAAATCGACTTTCGTAGCGATCCGCTTTGGTAGGCTATGGCCATGCAAGACTATGTCTTGCGCTACGCCCCCAGAAAGTTGTTCACCGACGATGCCGTTGCAATATACACGGAGGAGCTGCTACGCGCGGGGGCGGTATAGGGAGGAGATCAGATGGTGTCAGTGTACAGCGTGGAGATGATGAGTGATATTGGGCGCCGGGTGACTGCGTGCACGATACAGTATCCACCGACGTTGTTGGTATAACTTATAGACACGATATGTGTATTTAAATATCGTAATACCACCGCACTGTGATTCGGGCAGCCGAGTCAGCACACTTCACTACTTTTGTACATCGCAGCAAAATGTCTTATATCACAATCTAAGGCCATACGTGTATGGCCGACTAACAGAATAAGCAGGATAAAATTACACAGCTGCAACTCATTATCCTGTCCCATCCATCTACACCCCAAGCTTCGCGCCTGGGCCGATAGTCGGAATAGTCGGCGGCACCTCCACATCCCTGTCTTCGTCCCGCGTACCGAGTACCTCCATCATCTCCGTGCGATGGAACATATGCGCGGCCTCAACTGCGCTGGGGCGCCCACGGCGGGGGTCCGCGCCGGCCTTTGCGAGTGCAGTAACAATATCGGCGTATCCTTTGAATACGGCTCCGGCGATGATGCTCTGCCCGTTGTCGTTCATGCTGTTTACGTCGGCGCTGCGCGTGAGGAGCGCCTGCACGAGCGGGAGGTGCCCCGCGTAGGCGCTAAGCATCAGTAGCGTGTTGCCTACGAGGAGTGAGACATAGGCAGGAGCAACTGCGGGAGGGAAAGGCACCTTTTTCGTTGGTCAGATTGAGAGGCAAGCCGGCGTCGACGGCGGCGATGACAAGGTCGGTGTCTCCGTTGCGGGCCGCGTCAAAGATTTTGTGTGCAAATGCGAGTGTCTCTGGGGGAAGGCTGGCGGCATCCAGCTTCGAGTTGTTCCCATTGGATTGTGCCGGTGTAGGATCGGGGGTGGTGACGTCAGAGTTCGCTTGGGCTTGCTGTGGAGATCGCGGTGATCAGTGAGAGAGTGTGCGCTGCAGGGAGTGCGCAAACCATGGCAGTCGTCGTGGTCGTGGTCGGTCGAGGAATCAGGTTACTCCGGGTCATCATTGATATCGACGGGCCCCGGAACGGACATCCGGGTTGACGCATGACATAACGGATTACCAAGTCGAATATTCTGGCAACCTCCACGTGTCAAGCCTCCACATCACACCCGCGCCGCCAGCGCCATGGTCGAGCACCCTATGGCCTACGGCCCAGTATGTTGTTTTCATCATCGCCCTATCGAAATCCGGAATGCACCAGAACTTAAGCGTTTATTTAGATGTGACGATCCGAGTCGATATCGATAGACTCGATGTTAGATGATCATCGCCCACACCCGGCCTGGGCGGCAGGAAGGAAATCATCATGCGGCCGGCTGGCGACGTCGATGTTGGGCAGAACGCCGATGTTGATGGAGTCCTTCGACGGCTTCATCTCGAGACTCTATTAACACTCGCGGCTGCCAACAGCGAGCCATGCCCAAAATACGACTCACCACTGGCAACTTCACGATGTGGTCGAGCCAGGAGTCTGGGGTTACCCAATCCACCAGCTCATGGTTAAACGTCGTGTTCGGGATGTCAGGCCCAGAATAAGTAGGCACGCGTTTACCACGCACGCCGCACCACACCCACTAAAGTAGCCGGTGGATCGACCTCCGAGCCAACAGGCTTCAAGCCACCACGACCGAACACCCCACATTTCACCCTCTTTCTGGATGAATGGTGGAGAATCTCAATCGATCAGAGTGATCGCCCCCCTGGGCCCCGGGGCGGTGTATCTCCAAATCACGGCCTTTCGGTCGTTTCCGCGTTCCTCGGGCTTGGCACACTTCCCTCGATATATAACCATCTTCCACTTGCGGACTCTCGCGAGACGAGGGCTTGAAGATCTTCTAATTCATGGTGGACTCTTCAAACGATAGTTCGAACAAATTTCTCGTGTCAGCAATAGAACAGTTGATCCATGGCTGGCAGTCGTTCACCAGTGAATTGAACGCCAAGATATCCCAGGCACCTTTCCAACCCATGTTCATGACTGGTGACTGGTAGCCGACGGCCATGGATCAAACATCTGTCGCCCAGCTACAAGCCCCAGCCATTGGGGGCAATCGTGCTTCTCCGCCTAAAGATCACTGTTTACAAGCGTATAGAAGGGCGACATATTAATTGTCACGGGCAGCGTCGTGGGGATCAGCGGATGCATACTGTGCCTTACATTACGCCGCCATCAGGCCGCATAACGAGCTCATCCCTACTGGATGCCCGGACATCTACATACAAGTTGGAAATCTCGGAGACAGTCTTGAGGTCCAACCCTATAAAGTGAGGCAGTCCATTCAAACACTCCAGCGTCCGGTTCCAATTCCGTACTTGGGTGGATATTTCAAGATGTTCAAATTGAATACTACTATCCTTCTCCTCCCCTCCCTTGCTCTGGCATCGTTCGTCCCACGCGACGGCCACATTACTGCATTGCTTCGTTCCGGTACTAGGGCAGGCACCAGCCACGCGCCGGCTCTTGAGATCCGCCAATCGGTCTGCGCTTTTCAAAATTATATTCCTTGCTCTGATGGTAAGTCGCTCGTCACATTCTGCCGAGTATTTTTCAGGAATGTTGCAGGCTTTGGTTGCTGTTCATTGGGTACGTCTGAGCGTCTGCTACTGTGTGGGAGGTTTCTTACATCGCTTCGGTAGGTCATACTGCTTTGGTAGCAGTGAGCAGCGTGCGTGCTGCCCTAATGGCGAGATTTGTATACCGGGCAGTGGCAAATGCCCATCTGCGAGTGATGTTCATTGTGCTGACTCGCCCAACTACTGCTGTCGTATGTTGCGAGCTTGCCCATTATGAAAACTATCTTTCTAACTATTGTGATGCTTCAGCTGCTGGCAACACATGCTTCGTTGATAGCGTTGGTACACATAAATGTAGCCCAGGTGGGGCGGGTCCCGGCCCTGCTACCACTAGCAGCATCAAAACAAATATCCCAGGAGTAGGCGAGACGACGCTCACTAAGGCCACCATCACCCCTCTTAGCACCCCTCTTAATACACCTCTTAATACTCCCCTCAACACCCCTCTTAACACCATAGTGAAGCCCACAACCGGCACGGGTACGGTTCCTGGCAATTCAGGGTGAGTGGTGCAAAGAACATAGAGCATAGCGAACAGTTACGAATTCACGTATTCCAATCATAGGTTTTCCACCGGCGGCATCGGTGGTAGTAGCGCCTCGAGTGGAGCAACCTCAGAACATAGTTCCATCGGTGTTGCGACAGTCATCGCTCTCGCTGCGTTGTTGTTTGCCTTATAGAATGTACATTATAATTGAATAAGATCAGCTCACCACGTGCCACGCATCAGCCCCACCCCGTCATCTGCACATTGTATGTAGGCGTTGCTCAGCTTCTATTCTGCTCTCCCACGGCCGGACGCGCTTGGGTCCGATCCCTCGGTAGGTCGAATACCAGCTGGCTCGCGCAAAGAGCAGGAGGTGGGCGGACAACCATGAGGACAGCGGCTTCACGTTGTTCAAAAGTTTTCAGGTCGTGTCAGGGGTGGTGACGTCAGAGTTCGCCCAGGCCGGCTCCCTCAAACTTTTTGCAAGCGATGCGTAACGGATTACCAAGTCATTCACAGGGCGAATTTGGGACGAACATCCACAATCACCACCACGTATTGTTCTTACAGCCTAGGTTAGTCCCACGAATAGCCAGCGGCGAGAGCTGCATACCAGAGCGCACACTGGTGCCGCCAGCGGCGTGGTCGAGCACCCCATCGCCCTCGCTTAGATGTGACGATCCGAGTAGGCTCGAGTTTAGATGGACCCCCAAAGGGAGACGGCTCATAAAATGCCCACGGCAGGGATCATGGCCACCAGACCTAGCGTGGCATCAGGTGCATACTCGTGCCCACTTTAAGTGACCGGACACATGTGACTTTACAGCCAAAATGCCCAATTTTCGGTAGCTCTAGAAATTTATTGGCTACATTTGAGAACATAGTTTGAGTGGTGAAAATGATGTATTATATGAGATCTTTCACCTCAACAAAATTGGGGACAATCACTTAAATCTAGCATGAAATTCAAATTTCCGAAATAGGTGAACTTTGAGAATCTCCCAAATCCTGACTGGAAAATTAAACTATCAAAATGGCCTTCTACTAAATTAAAGTGGGCAAAAAATACTACAAATCATACATAGAAACCTAATACTAATTGTGCCCATAGAGCCTGGAAATCCGTGATGAAAGGTGTCCGGTCACTTAAAGTGGGCACGAGTATTAACCAATGGAATTGGGTAGTTCATACCTTCTATTTCAATCCTCAGCCGCATGAGGAAAATCGTCGCGCGCCCGGATGGCGATGTGTCGACTCAGACGCTGAACAGCATGCAATTATTGGCCGAGTCCTTCGATGACTTCACCTCTGAATTTGGCCACACCCGCGGAGGCTAACGGCGAGTATATTCCCGCCAAAATGCGACCAACCACTGGCAACTTCACGATGTAGTCGAACCAATCTAGGTGAGCGGGTGATAATCTGAAGAGAATGCAGTACCACGCGTTTACACGCACAGCCCGAATCTTGTGTCCCGTTCATATTTAGACTTCGTGTCCGGGGGCGCCGGGCTACAATTGGTGCCGGGGTTGGGACGCATCCGCTCATCTGTATCATATGGTTGTGGTAGAGCGTTCGCTGCTGCGGTACTTGGGCTTGCTCTGGAGATTGCGGTGGTTAGAATCCACGCCCTGCGGGGAGTGCGCAAACTATATAAGCAGTGGTCATTGGTTGAGGAATCGAGTTACATCATTGATATCGGCGGGCCCCGGAACGGACATCCGGGGCCGGCTACTTTTACGAGCGATTTGTGACATGCTCGACTCATCCACGTATCGTTCTTGCAGCTTGAATCAACCCCCCGAATAGCCAGCAGCACAGGTGGAATAGTACCACATACCATATCGTACATTGGCGCTACTAGTGCCACGTTCGAGCACCCCATCGCAGCCGCCCAGCGGCCCTAGCCTAGCACCCTCCCATCCTCCCTGTTGAAACCTGGAAACCAAGGTTTAAGCACTTACTTGGATGTGACGATCCGTGTTGATACTGGTAGGCTCGATTCCAGATGCAGTAGGAAGAAAACCATCGCGCGGCCGGCTGGTGACCAAGATACCAGTGTCGGATGAATCTCTCGATGGTTGGATCCAGGGATTCTGCACACTCGCGGCGGCTAACAGCAAGTACAGACCCACACAAACACTGGCAGCCTGCAGGCTGCGGACGACCAACTGGGCCCGGGCCCACGACGCTGAGGCAGAAAAGTTCACGCATACAGCCCAGGTCTTGTGCTCTGTTCGTGTTTAGACGCCGTGTCTAGGAACTCCGGGCCGCCATTATCACTTGGTACCGTGTTTGGGATGCGTAGACACGCGCTTACCGTCTATAACCGACGGCCGCGAGTGGTTGGGCATATTTCTCATCCCCTCTTAATTTTCGCCTCCGCCAGCGCCAGCACCCCGTCAATTATATGATACCACACCTACTAAAGTAGCCGGTGGATCGATACTCTATAAAGTGTACATTATAGTCGAATGGGATCGGCTGGCCGCACTCTATGCAGCAGCTTTATCCTATCGTCTTCACAATGTAGGAGCGCCGCCCAGCTTCGATTCCGCTCTCTCGTAGCCGGACGCGGCGGTTGGGATTTGCTCCGATTATCCTTCGATGGATGGGATACCAGCTAGCTCGCGCAAGGATCGGGTGGTGGGCGGGCAGCCGCGGGGACCAGCGGTTGCATACACAACGCGTGTGCTCGTTTGCATCACATAGCCGTAGCAGGGTACTTGCCGCTGCCGCGCTCGGTCAACAGATAGGTCACGGGGACCTCAGGGGCGATCGTTTGCAACTCGCTTCAAGCTAGGGCGTGAAGAGTTGGTGGAGTCTCATCTGTCGAGCTCTTCCATCGGTTTCTGGCCCGGTCCGACTCATCAGCTAGATTGATCATCATTGACATAGATTTTTGTGTTTCTAACGCTCCTTTAATTCTCACCTTGCTCCGGTATATGGTGTAACTGCTCCCGCAACAGCGCGAGCGCCCCACCCTACGCCTGCGAAGGTATAGCCAGTGGATCTACATCCAAGCCAACACCCTCACCCTCTTGCTGGATTGTAAATCTCATCAATCACAGCAATAACCTTCTGTGTGGCACCGTCACGTCTTTTCTATTTCTTGCACTGTTCCCAATTCCTCAAGTCTGGCCTACGTTCCTCATAATGTAACCAGCCCTAATCGTAGGCATTTATCGACCAACTGACGCATAACGGCTCTCTAAGCGCTGGATGTTATATTCTTGCGTCAGAAATGAAACAATCAATGCACAACTCCTCAGGGTGAACGGCAGACTGAATTGCTTGCACCTTTCCAGCGATAGGTTATATGGATTCTGGGTCACCCGGCGATCATACAATCAGTCATCTCAGCTCCCCCAGATGTTGGAGACATTTCCTATCTAAATATGCGAGAGTCGGCGGATGCATGTGCTTCCTATTGTGTCGCAAGAACGGCCCGGGTCACCCGACGAGCTTTTTTACTGGGTGCTCACCAAATCTCGATATCTAACGCGCCCGCACATAAATATACTTCGGGTGGCGTCCCCTTTTGATGCGAACTTCGGTTTGGCCACCCGATGGGTTATTCCCAAGTCACGTTCACATGTATCCCCCACTCAAACCCAACGCTCATGGCGCTCAGCGTCAAGACAAATTCAAATGCACAGCCGACTCCATACTGCATCCAGAGGGTGCCAGAGTAAGAGATCCCATATCACTTCCTTAAACTTGCATTAAGGAAATATCTCGGAAACACAGCAGGCCCGGGGAACCCTATTCTTAAAATGCAATTCTAGGGCCCAGTCTATAAAGTACGGCCTTTGATTTTGACACTCTCCAGTGTTCAGATTATCTCTGAAGCCCGGGCTTGCTGGTTTAATATTTCAAGATGTTCAAATTAAACACTATCCTCCTCCTCTTCCCCATTCTTTCTCTGGCGTCGCCTGTCCAACGCGACAGTCACATCTCCGCATTACCGATCCCGCGCGACCGCCACGTCCCTGCATTGCCTGTCCCACGCGACAGTTACATTCCCGCGTTGTCTGTCCCGCGCGACAGCCACACCCCCGTATTGCCTGTACCACATGACCATCACACTCCCGGGTATGTCTGAGTGTCAGTGACTCTTGTTGGAGGTAACGCCCATGACATCGCCGAATACCAATGCTCGGTGGGCGCGTGCATAGATACTATTTCATTTTCTACTCTATTTCATATCATCTCTACTATTTCATTCACATCTATCGTTTCACTAATATCTTCGACGCGGGTTCAACATGCCGCGTCTCCTATTTTCTTTTCTCTTATATATCTCGTTTCCTTACTTACACACCTCAGCTTGCTCTCATTCGTGTGACGGCATCTGGGGTTAGTATATTCTACATATATCTACACGGACGTTTGACTGAATGTATACACTACTTAGCTTCCATTGTTAAGAACTCTTGCGTAACTGCTTCTTATATCCCGGCGGGGAGAGAAGGTGCTGCCTCGTTGGCGAGAATTGTGTGCGGCCTTCTGCCACATTGGCCCGTTCCCGGGAATGGGATAAAACTTGCTGCCCCATTGGCGAGAATTGTGTGGAGGACGGCCTCAGTAGGGTGGCCTAGAATTTCGAGCGAAGTTCCATGCTCAATTTTGTTACTACTACTTCGAAATTTCAAATTGGTTTATGTAATGTTTTGTTCAAAGTTGAGTGGCAAATTACATACACTACAGGCAGCCGAACATTTCTGCGCTGGAAAAATGACACGGAGAAAATGTTTTGTAACTCCCTGGCCATTTTCCTAGGGCTAAAATATTACATTTCTATGTAGGTAAAATATTGGAAATACAATAAATTTTTTCCCCTTTGTCAAATCAGTGTTTAACAAAGGGAGGGAAAATGTGTTATTTTGATGGAATTTTGCCCAAGGGAAAATAGAATATTTTTCCTCAAGACAAATGGTCAGAGAACCACAAGACATTTTCCCCTAAGCATTTTTTTCATGTAAAAATACCTGACCGCCTGCAGTGATAATTGCACATGGTCATTTTTGTGAAGCATTCGCCGGACGGTCGACCGTTGAACCTTTCGAGCTTTGGGTAAGTTGACACGTGTAATCGACACAAATACGAGGTAGGTTTTGAGCTGATTTACATGCCATAATCTGTGCGCACACAGAGGAATTGCTGGGAGCATGCGACAACTCATCTCGAGTACGGATTGGGCGTTATCCGAGGAACTAATCGAAAACGTCCTATGAACGGTGATGTATTCCTACTGAGTGCTCCGCGTAGGTGCTGAGCATCAGCAGCGTGTTGCCTACGAAGAATGAGACGTAGAGGGAGCGAATAGGAAGGGGAATTATTTTTTTCGTTGGCTGATTAGATTGAGAGGGTGCCGGCGAGGATAAGGTTAGTGTCTTCGTTGAGGGCGGCGTCAAAGATCTTGTGCGCATCTTCGGTAGCTGGTTGACGATGTCTGGCTTCGGTCGTGTCAGGGTGGGGTCAGGGGTGGTGACGTCAGATTTATTTTTCTTGAACTTTACGTAACGGATTACCAAGCCAGTCACTCGACGAACTTGAACTAAGCACTCCTTCTGAATCGATCTCTGAATCTGAAGATGAAGAGAATTGACAGTCTTTGTGAGAATTTTCAAAAAACCTCCTGCCTCTACGAGGGGACGACCACCGGCCAGCCCACGCCCTCAAATGCCTCAATCTCAATCCCCAGCTTGAACCGCATAAGGAAAACCGTCGAGCGGCCGGCTTTTGACGTCGGTGATGAACAGCGTGCCAGTGTTAACGGGTCCACGCCAGCAGCGGTCAACATCGAGCATATGCCCATATCCAAAATGCGACCAACCACTGGCAACTCCACAACGTGGTCGAACCAATCTGGGTTACCCAATCACCAGAACAAATCATAATCCAGGGAGAGCGCAGTACCAGCTTCCTATCGTGATCCTGTATTGTATTTGGCACGAACACTGACAGCCTACAGGATTCAGAGGCCACAAACAACTAACTAGACTTGGACACACAGTGCCAAAAGGCAGACAAATTTACATGCCCAGCCCGAGTCTTGTGTCCCTTTCATGCTTAGACCTCGTGTCCGGGGACACCGGACTGCCATTGATGCCGGGCTTGGGATAAGTAGACGCGCGCTCACCAGGGATCACACCTACCAGGGCAGCCGGTGGATCGACATCCGAGCCAACAGGCTCTCAGCCGCCACACCGCACACCCTGCATCTTACCCTCTTTCCGGACGAATGGTGGAGAATCTCCATCAATCACAGTGAAGGTCCCCGAAACGATACATCCCCAAATCATGGCCTTTCAGTTTCTCATACCGTTTCCGCATTCCTCGGGCTTGACACACTTTCCTCGTCATATAATCGGTCCCCTCTTGCGGTCCCTCCTCTTACAACTCTTTTTTCACGAGAACTTGGGGATCTACTATTAATTCGCGGTCGATTCTTCAAACGATGGGTACTACATGTAGACCAAATTTCTCGCAACAGCAATAAAACAATCGATACATGGCTCCCCACGGGTGAGGAGAAGATTCCTAACCGTTATCTTGACAGTTGCTCATGACAATCACAGCAATCCAGTCATTGTCTACTATGAATTGAATGCCAAGACATCCCAAGCACTTTTCTAACCCATGACCGATGACCGGCGACCATGGATCAAACATCTGTCGCGCCGGGTTGCAGTCCCTAGCTACTGGAGATAGCCGTGCCTCTCCGCCTATATCGTCCAAATATCACTGCTCATAAGCATGTGGACGAACGACAAAACTTTATCACGAACAGCTTCATGAGGGTCAGCTGATGCAGTGCCTTGCGCCATGCCATAATAACTCGCTCATCTCTATTAGGTGCTTGAGTGGATCTACATACGGAATAGGTCCATCCCTATAAAATACGATAGCTCTTTCAAACACTCTCCAGCGTCCAGTTCCAACTCCATACTCGGGTGGACATTTCAAGATGGTCAAATCGAATGCTATCGTGCTTCTTCTCCCCGCTCTCGCTCTGGCATCGCTCGCCCCACGTGATGGCCGCATTCCTTCATTGCTCCGCCACGGTATGATAGGCAGCAGTCGCGCGCTGGGCGTTGAGGTCCGTCAATCGGGCTGCGCTTTTGCAGGTGATTTTGAGTGTCCCGATGGTAAGTCGCTCATCACATTCTACAAAATATGTTCTCAGGAGTGTTGCAGGCCAGGGCTGCTGTTCCCCTGGGTATGTCCATGCCACCTAATGCCATGCGGGTTGCTCATCACATCTCGGTAGGACATACTGTGATGATATTGGTGGGTGCTGCGACAATGGCGAAACCTGTATAGCGGGCAGTGGCAAATGCCCAAACACGAGTGATGTTAGGTGCACTAATGGCTGCTGCCGTATGTTGTGTGGTTGTCCATCGCGATAACTACCTTTCTGATTATTATAATGCTTCAGCTGCTGGCTGGACATGCTCCGGTGCTAACAAGTGTAGCCCGCCGAGTAGCGGTGGAGGTGGCGGGGGTAATACCATTATCGGAGCGACACTCACCAGGACCGTTACCACTCCTCTTATCACAACACGAACAACCACGGCGACGTCCTTAACCGGAACGAGGTAAGCGTTGCGAAGAACGCGAGGCATAACAGTCACGAACTCACATATTCTGATTATAGTTTTCACAGCGGGGGTCAGGTGGCGTTAGTGGAGCGGCTGGTTCCATCGGTGCTGTGTCCATCGGTGCTGTGACGGCCATTGCTATTGCTGCGTCGTTCTTTGCCCTATAATAATGTACTTATCATTATATCGGATCAGCTGGCTACATGCTATGTATTATCTTCACACCATTATCTGTATAGTGTGAGTGGGCGGTGGTCCGCGCGGAGAGTAGGGGGCCGGGCTACCGCAGGGATCGGTGGCTGCATGCATAGCGCGCGAGAGTCAGTGGCCATCGAATTGGACACATTCGCCTGTCTGTATCACATGGCTGTGGTAGGGCGCTCGCTGTTGCGGCACTTTGGATTACTATGGAGATTACAGTGATCAGTAAGAACACGATACCGCGATGAGTGCCCAAACCATGACAGTACTAGTGATCGTCGGTCGAGGAATCGAATTACCCGGGCTGATCGTTAATAATCGACGGGCTCCGGAACGGACATCCGGCGCCGGCTACTTTTACGGGTAATGCATGACATAATCTTGAAGTTGGCTGTTGATCAACCCACTAACCATGCATCGTCTCTATAGCATGGTTCAACCCCCCGGATGGCCGGCAGCACCGCTTAAACGCCCGCCCCGGCGCGACGGTGTTGGGTGGCATGCTCCTGATGTGTTGATTCTTGTGATGGCCTGACCCCGGGAGTCGATCCACATTCGCGACGACTAGCAGGGAGTATATACCCATGTTCGAAATACAACTACCCATTGGCAATTTCACGATGTCGTCGGACTAGCCCGGGGTTATCCAAATCACCAGAGCAGCGTTCACCACAATCACAATCACAATCACAATCGTAATCATAATCTGAGGAGAACGTAGTACCGGCAAGTTCCAATCCTGTATCGTATTTGGCGCGAACACTGACAGCCTGCAGGATTCAGAGGCCACGAATAATCAAATGGACCCGAACCCACGGCACCGAGGCGGACAAGTTCACATGCACAGCCCGGGTCTTGAGTCTATTCGTGTTTAGGCAGGTTTGCGCCACGTCTGGGAATACCGGGTTATAGTTGGTGGCGGGCTTGGCATAAGTAGACGCGCGCGCTTACCGCTCATAAGGTCCGACCCGTCGATATTTCAGTGGTAGGCTGATATGATACATATTTCTGATGTCCTCCTAATTCCCAGCCACCCTACTCCAGCATATAGCGTCACCTGCCCCCGCGACAGCGTTAGCACCCATTTCACACCTACTAAAGTAGCCAGTGCATTTACATCCAAGCCCGCATGCCGATCGCGCCTCCCACCCTCTCGCTGGATCAATAGCGGAGAATTTCAATCAATCATGGTGGTGGTCTTTCATTGCCTTGCAATCACGGCCCTTCTATTTCTCGCACTGTTTCTGCACTCCTCGGGTTTGGCCTACTGTTCCTCATCATACAACCCGTTTTCCTTGCAGACCCCTACAAATGGGAACATCACAACCGACTAACACGCAATGTGGACTCTCTATACGATGAATATTATATTTTGAGCAAATTTCCGGTATCAGAAAAAAATCGATCAATACATGGCTCTCCATGGTGAAGAACAGATTCTTATCAAAACATCGCTTGTGCATTTCTATTTATAGGTTGTCTATGTTCATCCATCGATCAAACAACTGTCATTTCGCTGTCCCTAGGCATTGGAAGCTACTATGCTTCTCTGTCCAATATCACGGGTCACTATAAAATGTCAACAATACTGCGAGAGTCAGCAAATGTACAGATTTCTTGTTATACTCGGCGAGCTTTTTTTACTGGACGCTCGATATCTGATGTACCCGCATATAAATTTATCTATGGTAACGCCGCACTTCTCACGGGGGTGGAAGGTTGGACGGTACACTTTATCCTTAAATGGCAGGTGACATCCTTGATGCGAGCTGGATTATTTTCGAAGCATTCATATGGCCCGCTTAAATCCAACACCCACGGCGTCAGGACGACCTTCATTATACACAGTCATCTAGTGACAGATCCCTTGATCATTTAGGTTGAGGGGATATGGAAATCTTGGAAACGCAGTATACTCAAGGAAATCCTTTTATGGGGTGGTTCGGTCCCAGGGTCTGGCCTATAAAGTATGGCGATTCTTTCCAAACACTCTTCAGCGTCCAGCTCCGATTCCATATTCAGGCGGATACTTCAGGATGTTTGCTATCATCCTTCTCCTCCCTATTTTTGCTCTGGCGTCGCTCGCCCCACGCGATCGCCACGTTTCTGCGTTCCTTCGTCATGGTACAGTAGGCACCAGTCGCGCACTGGGCCTTGAGATTCGCCAAACGGGCTGCGCTTTTCTGGGTGACTTCTTGTGTCCTAGTGGTAAATTCTTCATCACATTCTGCCAAGTATGTTCTCACTGGAGATGTTGCAGGCCTAGGCTGCTGTTCTCCTGGGTATGTCCGAGCGTCTACTGCTGTATGGACCGCTTCTTACAATATCTCCGCAGGGAATTCTGTGACAATGTCAGTGGTGGGTGCTGTCCCGTCGGCGAGACCTGTGAAGCGGGCACTGGCACATGCCCAAACGCAAGTGATGTTAGGTGCACTAATGGCTGTTGCCGTATGTTGCGGGGTTTCCAATCGTGATAAATATCTTTCTGATTATTATGATGTTTCAGCTGCTGGTTGGACATGCTCCGGTGCTAGCGAGTGTAGCCCACCAGGTGGTGGCGGTGGTGGCGGTGAGGCTGATCCAGCTACCACCACCACCAGCACCTTCAAAACGACCATCCCGACAGTGGCGACGCTCACAAAAGCCACCACCACCCAGTTTACCATCCCTCTTACCACCCCAATAAGAACGACCACGTCGACGCCCATAACCAGCACAGGCGCAGGTCCTGGCAATTCAGGGTAAGCGGTGCAAAGAACACGAGGCATGGCGAACAGTTACGAACTCACATATCCCGATTGTAGTTCCAATGGTGGTTTTGGTGGTAGTGACGCCGGGTCAGGTGGCGCTAGTAGGGCGACCTCAGAACGTGGTTCCATCACTATTGTGACAGTTATTGCTCTCGCTGGGTCATTATTGGCCCTGTGAAATGTACTGTATAATTGAATGGGATCAACTAGTCACATGCTCCATATCAGCCACACCCCATCATCTGCACAACATAAGTGAGTGCTTGATTCCGTCCTCCCACGGCCAAACGTGCCCGAAGCCCGATTACTCCTCAATAAATTGGGTACTAGCTAGCCCGCGTGAAGAGCGGGGCGGGTAGGCAACCACGGGGGTCGGCGGCTGCATGCATAGCGCCCCTCCTGTATGCCCCGCCCCACGGGGCAAGATTCAGTGGACAGAAAATTTGGCGCGTTCGCTCGACTGTATTACATGACAGTAACGGAGGGCCCGCTGCTGCGGGCCGTGTTCGTTGCAAACACTTGATGATTCAGGTGCGCGCAACGCCCACCTAGGCCGGTGACAGCCCGCATCCAGGCCAACAAGCCATGTCTAAAATGCGACCAACCAACCACGATTATACTCGTGCCCACTTTAAGTGACCGGACACCTTTCATCACGGATTTCCAGGCTCTATGGGCACAATTAGTATTAGGTTTCTATGTATGATTTGTAGTATTTTTTGCCCACTTTAATTTAGTAGAAGGCCATTTTGATAGTTTAATTTTCCAGTCAGGATTTGGGGAGATTCTCAAAGTTCACCTATTTCGGAAATTTGAATTTCATGCTAGATTTAAGTGATTGTCCCCAATTTTGTTGAGGTGAAAGATCTCATATAATACATCATTTTCACCACTCAAACTATGTTCTCAAATGTAGCCAATAAATTTCTAGAGCTACCGAAAATTGGGCATTTTGGCTGTAAAGTCACATGTGTCCGGTCACTTAAAGTGGGCACGAGTATGGGGCTATCTCATCCACCAGAGCGTTTCGAGCCATCATGATCATAATCATAATCTGAGAAGTCTAAGCCAGTACAGAACAAATGTCGACACAACGGATGATGACGCGAACTTCTGCAGCCCGCAGAAGCCAGGAAGCGTGAACAGCCCACTGAGCCTGAACTCGCAGCACTGAGACGGACTTAACATACACGGCACAGATCTTGTGCCAGGTCCGTGTTGAGATGCTACTGATATTCGAGCGGAACATACGTAAGCTTATCCCTAATTGATTGCAACTGGGCGAAATGCGAGCCTTGGAGCGTATGCCAGACAGCGGGAAGCGCCTGGCGGGACCGTGGGAAGCTGATATAGTCATTCAGGATTTGCTTCAAGCTGCTGAAAAACCGACCCCCCAAATTCGTCAAGCAACCTTCCCACCAATTTTCTTGACCTGGTTCTGCTCGCAAACGGTAGTTATAGTTATTTTCCCTACGCCTTTTACATCTCATGTACTTTACTCCAGCCCATAGTGCTACCTGCGGCGGTATTAACATTCCATCGCGTAGTACCACACTCGAAGCCTACAGGGTCTAAGCCACCTTGCTGGATAAATGGCGGAGGATTTCGGTCAATCGCAGTGATGGCTTCCTTGTCAATCTTTTGGGCGGTGCGCCGCTAAATTACGGCCTTTTGATTCTCGTACCATTTCCGCATCCCTCGGGCTTTGCCTACTGCTTCTTGTCATATACCTGGCCTCCACTCGCAGACTCTTTTCTCCATGAAATCTACGATTCGCGGCGTGGACACTGTGAATGATATAAATGTGTATTTTGAGCACATCTCTCACCAATAATCAAAACAGTCAATACATGGCTCCTCATGGTGAGAAGAAAATCCTTGTCCATCATTATCTTGGCGGTTAATGGTTTTGTTCTCATGACAATCCAAGGTAGTCCAGTTTGGCAGTCATTGTCGACTGGATCAAATGCCAAGGTATTTCTAATTATAGATTATATTGGACACCACATCGATCAAGCATCTGTCATGCTGAGCGGCAGTGCCCTCAGACCTTGGAGATAGCCGCGCTTGCGGTTTCTGTGTCCAAATACCACCCTTCACAGGAATATGGTTGGAAACAAAAATAATAACAATACGAGAGTCAGCGGATGCACATACTTTTCTTGCGCCACGGTAACAAGCCTTCAGGACCCACTATACCAGCACCTGCACATAGATTTACTTATGTTGCGTTCCTCATGGGCATTAGCAGTTGAACCCCCCATCCATAGCCAACGCACAGGAGCAAGCAAAGTCTAACGCCTTGACTCCCAATTTGATAGACTAGTTTCAAGCAACTACATTCCTCGCGCTCACATCGGACTTGGCGTTGGGCCGACCTCCCATATACATGTAACCATCCGACGGCCGCATTAACGCACTGCGTCCGCGGGTGCGAGTGGCAGGTCCCTCGATCACTACCTCTTCAAAATGTCAGAATATTGGAAGCGCGATCTCGAGGGTCCCCATTTCTCGCCCCGCTCTTACTCTGGCATCGCCTATCTCACGCGATAGCCACATTGCTCTATTGCCTCCTCACGGTGTAGGAAATTCCACTCGTGCACAGTCCCTTGAGACCCGCTAATTTCCTCAATTTCCTCCGCCGCCTCCGCCGCCCCCAACTTCACCCCCACCAATGCAAGCCCGGTAGGCGGAACGACACCCGTCGAGATCACCGTGACCACGATCCCAACACAAACAATCGCGACGTCCCCAACCAACACAAGTATCGCAACGCCCTCTGGAAATAGCTCTGGCACTCCAGGGTAAGCAGTGCGAAGAGGATAAGGCGCAGCGAACTCACGTATTTTGATTAGTTCTTCTAGCGGTGGTTCCGGCTCAGGGGGTTCCGGTAGTATTAGCGGTAACAGTACCAGCGGAGCGACCTCAGAACGTGGCCTGATCGGTGTTGTCACGCTCGTCGCTCTTGCCGCGTCATTATTTGCCCTATAACGTGTAATTTATAATTGAGACATTTGAATGGGATTGACTAGCCGCACACTTGTGTAGCATGCACGTGTATAGACGTGTATATGAATCCGCAAGCACCGGTCCTTGTTCGTGGCATGATGCGGTGAAGGATCAAAGCAGCATCAGACCTTCATATCGCATCCATGGTGGGGTGGTTCATGGCTGTAGGCCTGCAGACCTACGGCAAAACAGCATTATGCTGTATACGCACTGACTCCCGCGCTCCCAAGCCACCGTCCCGTTTGAAGCGCCGGTTTACAGCCGCCAGAGTGACCATCAGATGTACCCAACCGGGTATTATGCTATAGTGGTGGCTCAGAGCATGCATACCGGACCCCAACCGGGTTCGTGGTGGAGCGCCATGTCTGGGAGCACCAGGCTGCCATTGGCGACTGGGCTGGGATATATGCGGCTTGCTGCCGTTGTGACTGGGGAGACAAGAATCCGGGAGCGCAGGCCGGGTAGCGGGGCGCCTGCGTGCCGGGACTAGCAAAGATTTACGGCGTTTTTATTGATTTGAGCCGTGTTGCGGCCAGTGCCCAGTATAACATGCCTGTAGGGTCACGACACTCAATAATGCAACCCGCGCACCAAAATCCGGGGAGAATATAGTGTTGAATGAATGATTCTGCTAGAGGCTATGTCATGCATTACCGATTACTCGTAAAGCCGGATGTCCGTTCCGGAGCCCGTCATCAGCCCAAGTAATTTGATTCCTCGACCGATGACCACTATCATGGTTTGCGTACTCCCTGCAGCATATGCGTTATCACTGATCACTGTGATCTCCATAGCGAGCACAAATGCCGCAGCAGCGAGCGCCCTGCCACAACCATGTAACACAGATGGGCGGACGTGTCCAATTCTCTAGCCACTGACTCTCCGAGTCGCGCGAGCCGTGGTGGCCCGGCCCCTTTCCCCCGCTGATGTTATACGGACGATGGAGCGAGGCTAATACATAGCATGTGGCCGGCTGATCCCATTCAATTATAAAGTACATTATTATAGAGCAAAGAACGACGCAGCGATAGCGATGACCGTCATAGCACCGATGGAACCAGTCGCTCCGCTGACGCTACCTGGCCCCCTGTTGGGAAAACTGTGACAGGATATGTGAGTTCGTGACTGTTATGCCCCATGTTCCTCGCGCCGCTTACCCCGTGTTGGTTAAGGACGTCGCTGTGGCTGTTCTATGAGAAGTGGTAACGGTCCTGGTGAATGTCGCTCCGGCAACGGTAGGTGGGCTACACTTGGTAGCACCAGAGCATGTCCAGCCAGCAGCTGAAGCATCACAGCAATCAGAAAGATAGTTATCACGATGGACAACCCCACAACGTACGGCAGCAGCCATCAATGCATTCAACATCACTCGCATGTGGGCATGTGCCACCGCTCGCTACACAAGTCTCGCCATTGTCGCAGCATCCGCCAACATCACAATATGTCCTACCGGGATGATGTAATAGGCAGCCCGCACAGTATTAGACACTCGGACATACCCAGGGGAACAGCAGCCCCGGCCTGCAACACCCCTGAGAACAATTTGGTGCAATGTGATAAGCGACTTACCATCAGCACACTCAAAATCACCCGCAAAAGCGCAGCCCGATTGGCGAATCTCAAGGCCCAGTGCGCGACTGGTGCCTATTGTACCGTGGCGGAGCAATGAAGGAATGTGGCCATCGCGTGGGCGAGCATCGCCAGAGCGAGAGTGGGGAGGAGAAGGACAATAGCATTCAGCTTGAACATCTCGAAATTTTCACCTAAGTGCGGAGTTTGAGCTGGACGCTGAAGAGTAAGAACTACCATATTTTATAGGACAGTCCCATTCCGTATGTAGAGATCCAATTGGGCTCATTATTGTGACGCAACGCGCATCCGGTGACCCTCATCAAGCGGTTCGTGACAAAGTTTTGTTGCCCGTCCACATGCTTGCGAGCAGTGATATTTGGACGGTCTGGGGAGGCACGGCTATCTCCAGTAGCTGGGGACTGCAACTAGGCGCGGCAGATGTTTGATCCATGGTCGCCGATCATTGGTCATGCATCATGGGTTAGAAAAGTGCTTGGGATGTCTTGGCATTCCATTCATTGATGAACGATGACCGCCAAACTGTGATTACCATCAGCAACTATCAAGATCACAGTTAGGAATCTTCTATTGACCCATGGAGAGCGACGTATCAATTATTTTATTCCTGGTGTGAGAAATTTGTCCGAAATATAACACCCATCGTTTAAAGAGTCGACCACGAATTGATAGTAGATCCCCAAGTTCTCATGAAAAAAGAGTTTGTGAGAGACTGGTTATATGACGAAGAAAGCACACCAAGCCCGAGGAATGCGGAAACGGTATGAAGAGACCAAAAGGCCGCAATTTTGGGGTGCACCGCTCAAGGGGCCTTCACTGTCATCGCTGGAGATTCTCCGCCATTTGTCCGGAAAGAGGGTAAAATGTAGTCGTAGTGGCTGTTGACTCGGATATCGATCCACCGACCACCCTGGTAGGTGTGGTACCTGATAAGCGCGCGTCTACTTATCCCCAGCTGGACACCAATGCCAGCCCGGTGTCCCCGGACGCGATGTCTAAACATGAAAGACCACAGGACCCGGGCTGTGCATGTAAATTTGTCTGCCTCAATACCGTGGATTTGGGTCCAGTTGGTTGTTTGTGGCCTCTGAATCCTGCAGGCTGTCAGTGTTCGTGCCGAATATAATACAGGATCATAATAGGAGGCTGCTGCTACGTCCTCCCCGGATTATGATTCGCTCTGGTAATTAGGTAGCCCACATACATTGGCTTGGCCATCGTGAAGGTAGTTGGCGTATTTTGGACATGGGCATGGCCATCCAAGGAGGAATCGTCAACACTGACATGCAGACATCGCTAGGCGGCCGCGTGACGATTTTCTTCATACGGCTAGTGGGACGCGAGCATAGGAGCAGCCAGTGGTTGCTGGGACCGTTGAAATGCACAGGCGTTAGTGTGTGGAACACGGAGGCTGTTGCCAAATATCACCAAAGAGTTCAACCGTTTTTCTTTTCAACTCCCCAGATGACGATGAATCTGCCCATTGAAATCATCCAAGCAATATTCCTCGAATTATGCTCGTCAAAAACGATATTTCCGCTTCGCCCAGCCGAGCCCAGGCTCTTAGTGACTCGCGTCTGCTCCCAATGGCGCGCCGTCGCGCTATCCACACCCGCCCTCTGGACCAACTTTTACATCCATGTCTGGAACTCCCACCAAGCTCCACTGCTAGCTTCCATCCGCGCTTGGATTTTCCGAACAGCTCAGTCCACGTTATCATTCGAATTCCGCAGTTCAGCCGATTCCTTCCCCCTGATCGCCGACCTTGTGTTCCCTGTCGCACATCGCTGCTCGTTCCTCAATTTACACCTCAGTACAACAACACTTGGTCAACTTCTAATGCTTCCTCCCAACTCATTACGCACTCTTCAGAGCATTACAATCCTCGTTAAGATCTATCCTTGGGTGACCGGCCCAACCCCCCTTGCCACCGCATTTCAATCATGCCCCGAACTCCGCACATTCTCATTGATGACCATTGGACGCTCTGGGAGCCGCCCAGCACAATTGGAGATCGCAAATTTCAACGTACCATGGCACCAGTTGACTACACTACAGCTGGATTCGCCCCTCATCCCCGCATCTGAATGTCTCGACATTATTCGTAGGTGCACTTCCCTCCGAGAATGTCGTATCTCCGTATCCCGAATGGACAGCCTTGCTCGACAACGGATTAGAGAATTGTCCCGCCAGCCAGCCGTTCTAGCATCCCTCCATACCCTCCGCATTGGGTTCCCTGATTCAGAGTATGACAATCTCATGTTCCTCCATGCACTCCGCCTTCCCCACCTTCGAAAATTCCACCCAGAGTTGCCAGGTTTCTCAGAATGGGCCGTGGATCCCGCGCCCTGGTCATTATCAGTACTGCAATTCGTCTTGTGCGATACAATCCAGGAGCTCAATCTCTCTGTATTCCCATTCCCCGAACGCCTGTCCGAGATACTGGGCCAAGCACCGAACCTGGACACACTTTGGCTCAACGATGATTCTCATCAATATCCAGAGATCATGCGTGGGCTTGGTGAGGGCACCATTGGCCCGTGCCTTATAGCGCTACACTTTGGTTGGGTAGAAAGTTCGGATTTCGTGTTCGACATAGCCGAAGCGAGGGTGGTAGCCGCACACGCCAACTGCGACATCACCGCGTTCGTCACCGTAACGACTCTAGACGAGTGTGATGGTTCCTTGAACGAAGCTCGTCTGCTGGCGCTGACGGAAACTGGGATGGAAATCAGGTTCGGTCGTGATCCGCTCCCCGTCATGGTGTATCCGTAGGCTGTGGACACAAAACTCTATGAAAATTGTAACGCCCTACGCTGTACCGCTATGCGCACATGGAGTTTGAACTACCGCAATTGGTGCGCCGGTGCTATGTGAGCGTGAGGCACTGCACTCGAGTTCGTCCATGACACTCATCATCAGGCTATACCGGTACATTTACAATAGCAGGAACGGTAGTTCCTCAAATACATACCTTGGCTGCAATGATGCGATGAAATATAAGCCGCTCGCGCGGACGTCAGTGGTATGCCGGTATGACCAAACCCACGTTGGCCGCATCTGAGCTTGATATGTACTATGCACGGCGGTCCAATCTCGTTCGCTCGCGATCAACTGCGGGTATACTACACCACAAGGGCGAACCGGCCAAAGGCCAGAGGGGTTAGTGGGATTTTGTGGCCGAAAGCGCATTAAATTACGGTATACTGAACCGGTCTACGGGCCACATAATGATGGCGTGTGATGTGCTATCCCGAAAACATCTGGCGACACCTGCCACGTCGAGGCTTTACTCACTGCGCAAGGTCACGAATTCACAGGTGCAATGATCTGTCAAAAGATGGAGTTAGAATTTGACATATGCTAGCTAGAGTCTCGATAAATGCCTTAAAAACTGCGGGGCCGACAAAAATTCCATTTGTAGGGATCAACTAGGTAGCTGATTGTCGAAAGGATCGGCGAAAATCTGCTCGACGGGCCGTAGCCAACCGTTCAAGTTGTTACTTATAACGACCACCAGGCCGCGGTTGATTTTCCTCCAGGACTTGATGACGCAGATGGGTCAGCTCAGGTATGCCACCAAAGTGCGCCTTGGCGAGATCTGCCACCCTCTCGAGTGATCATGATGTCATTTAAAAAGGGAAGGAGTGAGGACCCGGATTCAGAGCCCGTCTAGATCAATGATCGATTAGTGCGAATCTACCGTGGTGGCCATGCGAAATCCAGCTAGTATATGTACGAGCAACCACTGTCTGGTAACTCTAACGTTAGCTCGGTCTCCGCCATCCACCTCCTTACGGCTACCCCCTGCGGCGTCGTGGTGAGATACGTACTCACGGCCGGGCCATCATCCCAAGTGGCTAGTAGCACGAGTGGAATAGCACCGCATGCCCCATCACCAGCGACTCCGCCCGCCCAGTGCGATTGAGCACCTCATCACCTGCGGGTTAAAGATAGCTGTCCAACCAAATATGCCCTTTTATCCGAGACCCAGCACCTCAGCTTTAGCACCAGGGCCTACTTAGGTGTGACAAATCGGAGTCGGCACTGGATAAACTCGATCTTCGATGGTCCGTCATCGTCCGGAGAGACGCTTCATGTAGTGTTTATGAATGACCCGCCCTCGCCAAACTAGCGGGTGCAAGATGACGACTATGTCAGCCGTCAAAACACTACCAAACGCTCCACCAAAAAAAAAAATGAATGGGGCGATCGGGGCCACAGCAGCGCCCCCTCGGTTCACTCATTGAATACATGCGCCGCCGCTACCCTATTTGCAGGCGTTGCTAGGGGCTATCGTTATCGGAGCTGGTGTTCCGAGTTGTGGGCGTATCGACTGATAACTTCAATCCCCGGCCTCAGCCGTATGAAGTAAATCTGACTGGCAACGTCACAGATTCACAGTGCTCCGCAGCTTTGACCAGCATGCCAGTGTTGGTTGACGTTCACGATGATTCAATCCCTGGGTTCAATTCGCACTGGAAACCAACCGCGATTATATAGGCTATTTAGTCCACCGGAGCGTTTCGAGCCATCATGATCATTATCATAATCTGAGAATTCCAGCATAGTATGGAACAAATGATGACACGATCGCTCGGAATGATGGCACGAACTCTAGCAGCCCGCAGAATCCAGGAACCGCGAACAGCCCATTGGACCTGAACCCACGAGGCGGACTTCACATGTGCAGACGGGTCTTGTGCCTGATTCGTGTTCAGATGTCATATTCGGGCCCGGGATATACGCACGTTTGAGGTATCCATGTAGCCCCATTATAATTTTGCAGGGGAATTCCAGCCGTGCCCATTATAATGTGTCTGCATCTCCACCATAGCTAGGGCAAATTATAATGTACACTAGGGATGAATTATAATGATAGAATTATTAGCAGTGCTGGCAGTATGCCCGCATTAGGAGCGAACCCTGACCCGCCCATTAGTAATCCGATCAAATCCCTGCATTGCCCGCCCCCAGCCCGCCCTCCAGGGGTCAGGTTCTCCCGCCACCAGCGGATCTTTGCGCGCAGGGACGCGTTAGAAAGCGCATAAAAAGCGCTCAAAAACGCGCTCATTTGCGAGAGATTCCGTGGAGAAGTGGCTAAGATCGAGCGATTTTAAAATAATAATACATTTGGACCGTTTTTATCATATAAAATCACTGAACAGGCGGATTCTAGCGGTAAGGGACGCGTTTAAAAGCGATTCTAAGCCGCTTTTGATCCGCCCCTGCTCCATTCTATTCCGTGGAGAAATGGCTTCTGCACAAACCATCCATCCCCAGATAACCCCCTTCCTGAGACAATACACAAACCAATAAGCCTATAAAAGGTTTAGCATATTTTATGAGGGTCATGGACCACTTATTCATCTCCCATGGGGCCCACATTAAATTACTTTGGCAGTGGGTGAACCCAGTACCCAAGACTTTCAAGATAATCATAGGCCAGACTAACTCCAAGCTCAAGCCAAATACAGTTTCATCTGACTTTTATAATATATACTCTTTTTACTTCCCAAAGCAGTAGATGGCTCCATTGGTGCTATATATTAAATATTGTGTGTTTAGATGTGGTATTTGGTAGGGAGGATGATGTTCTATGGGCAAAACATCCATATGTTATCCCAATAAAATAAGCATATTGGTTTGGGATATGATATTTAATTATGATGGGACCCAAAAGAAGTCTGGGGAATAATGGGATGTCAAAGGAAGTCCAGATTTTGATGGGATGTCAAAAAGAAGCAGTTCAAATAATAATGGTCCCTCAGGACCCCCCTCATTATAATGTGTCCAGCCATGTATGTATTATAATTGAGGGCAATAATGATCATTTGCATGCAAAATTTCTGAGTGCACATTATAATTCCCCCAAGCTATGGCAGACATGGTGGTACATTATAACATGCACAGCTGGAATTCCCCTACAAAATAATAATGGGGCTACAGGGACTGTTGCACGTTTACCATCCCTACTTGATCACGACTGGACGAGATGCGTATGCCAGAAAGCGGGAAGTGCCTGGCGAGGCCACAGGGGACTTTGGGATGGTGGTAGCATTCGGAATTTGCTTCAAGCTGAAGTGCTGAAGAATCGGCCCCAGATTCGTCGAGCAGCTCTCCTATCAATCTTCTTAGCCTGGTCCTGCTCTCCAACGCTAGTGTGGTTATTTTTCCTACACCCTCCCAAACCTCACGTACTTTAATCTAGCCCGTGGTGTTACCTGCGGCAGCGCTGGGACCCTATCGCGCAGTACCATACTCGAAGCCTACAAGGTCTAAGCCAACAGGGATTGCGTGGCCTACAACCGCGCAATTTTCTGGGTAAGTGGTGGGGGATCTCAATCAATCGTAGTGCTTCTTTGTCAATCCCTTGGGTGGTGCGCTAAATCACGGCCTTTTGATTCTTGTGTCATTTTCGCATCTCTCGGGCTTGGCCTGCTCATGCCCAGACCCCACTTGCAGATTCCTTCTCTATGAGATCTACTGATTCGCAGCATGGACTCTCCAAACGATAAATATATCTCAAAAACAATCAATACATGGATCTTTGTGGTGAACAGAAGATCCTTATCTATTTACTTGGCGTTTAATTGTCTGTTCACATGACGATCACAAGGTAATCCAGTTGGGCAATCATTGTTCACTGAATTAAATGCCAAGGTATTCCCAATTATAAATTATATAGAACAGTCGATCAAGCATCTGTCACGCCCAGTGGCGGTGCCCGTGGGCGCTGCGCGCTTCTGCGTCCAAATGCCACCCTCCACGAACATATGAATGTCACGGACAGCAATACGAGGGTCAGCGGATGCACATGCTTTTCGTCACGCTACAAAAACAAGTTTTTGCCGGGGCCCCTAGGGCTTACCATACCAATGGTGGGGTTTTCTGATGTACCCGCACATATATTTACTTATGGTGCATCTCGTTCATGAATTTGAACATCTCTCAACCCAGGCGGACGGGTTTAACTCTCAATAATAATAGTAACAAACGAAACGTTATTCCTAAATGGTAAGCACTGAGCAGCATCTTTCTCTGGGTTGAA
The DNA here is from genome assembly GCA_015501065.1 of Infundibulicybe gibba. Lineage (NCBI taxonomy): Eukaryota > Fungi > Basidiomycota > Agaricomycetes > Agaricales > Omphalinaceae > Infundibulicybe > Infundibulicybe gibba. The sequence continues at coordinate 166,257 of JADNYI010000080.1, forward strand.
CACGCTCCGGTTTGATGGATCACTTTCAAGCCACATTAACCCCCATGCTCACATCAGATCCGGAAACGCGGTCTTGTGGGATCCCTTTTCTTGGAACAATTCAGTTCCATGGCCCAATCCTATAAAGCATGGCTATTTTTCCAGCATCCTCCAACATTCAATCCCTACCTGTTCATGAGCTCTGTGCTCAGGTTAACATTCAAGATGTTCAAATTGAATGCTACCCTCCTCCTCCTCCCCACTCTTGCTCTAGCATCGCTCATCCCATATGAAGGTCGCATTCCCGCTTTGCTTCGTCACGATGCGAGAGGTGCCGCTCGCACGCTATTCCATGACACCCGCCAATTGCACTGTGTCAATTCAAATGCCTTTCTTTGTTCTGATGGTAAGTCGCTCACCACACTCGCTTACCGAGTATGTTCTCAGAGATGTTGCAGGCAAGGGCTGCTGTCTTTTTTCATACGTCTGAACGTCTACTGAGTGAGCTGCTTCTTAAATCATTTCGGTAGGCAATATTGCGTTGGGTCCGGCAATAACGTCGGGTGCTGCCAGATTGGCAAGATATGTTCAGGGGTGGTGGGCCACCCCCGCCTCCACCCCCGCCTCCACCCCCACCTCCACCCCCGCCCCCACCAGCGCCAACTCATACAATCACCGTTCAAGCACCACCCCCGTCCCCGCCCCCGCCTCCGCCCCCACCTCCGCCCCCATCAGCTCCTACTACCACCATCACTATCAACACAAGCCCAGTGGGCGGAACGACGTCCCTAATCAACACGGACATTGCAGCGCCTTCTGGCGGTAGTTCCGGCAATAACTCCGGCAGTGGTTCCGATGGTGGCTCTGGCTCTGGCTCTGGCACTTCAGGGTAGGCGGTACGAATAGTGCGAGACACAGCGAACTAATGTCTTCTTCTAGTGGTGGTTCCGGTTCAGGGGGTTCCGGTGGTACCAGCAGTAGCAGCACTAGTGGAGCTACCTCAGAACGTGGCCTTGTCAGCGTGGTTACGTTCGTTGCTCTTGCCGCGCCGTTATTTGCCCTATAGCACGTAATTGACAGCTCAGAGATAATTTAAATGGAATTAGCTAGCCACACCCGTGTAACGGACCTGGAGACTTTGGAGGGCGATATTATAATTATGATTTAGAACTTCGGGCTAAATGTCTGCCAACCGTAGGTTGATGGGCAATGGTTATATTTCTTATTATTCTGTCGAACAACAAGTTGTCGGCTCGTTCTCAACATTCCCGTTTATGATACGTGGGGGTTGTAGGCAAACATGCGCAACCTTGTCCGCTTATTTTCGTTGATCTGCCAATAGTGGGGTTCACGTTTTCCCTCCGTGGACTCCAAGTATAACTCGTAGTTTCTATCTTACGTTACAGTCTCTAATATGCATGTTTTCCCTCCATAAACTCCAGTATCCTCGTCAAACCCTCGGCTATTTCCCTGCGCAACCGGCGCTTCGTTTGGCGCTTCGCTCGTTAAATTCTCATCTACTTTACTCCAGCCCATGATCAATGATGCCACTCCGTAGCACCTAGTATTGGTTGCCGTGGCTGGTTGGAAGACGGTCCGGGAGATTATTCAAGATCGGGACGGGCTCCGGAGCGGACACACTGGCTCCTGCGCTTTTACGGGTATGTTTATGACATGGCTCCATACATACCAGTACTTACGAGCCTCAATCACCGTCTGGAAATACCACCTCGGCCCAACGCACTGACTTATTACACAGTCCAAGCCTAATAGTCTTTGTTGAGGTCTATATCTGGGCGGCCGACCCCCTGCCACGGTGCCACGTGTTTCAATCATGCCTCAAACTCCACACATCCTCATTAGTGATCCCCAGGGGGCAATCAATTAAATTTGGAGATTGTAAAGTCAACGCGCCTTGGAATCAGTTGGCCAGCCTACGCCCTTCATCCCTCATATGAATACCTCGACGTCATTCATAGTGCACTTATCCCAATAATGCTGTATCTCCGTATCCCGCATGGGCAGCCTTTCTCGACAGGTTATAAGAGAACACTCTTGCTAACCAGCCATTCTAACGTCCCTCCATACCTCCATATTTGCCATCGAGTTCCCCGATTCGGAGAACGACAAAGTAGTCCAAGGTATTTCGACATATTTTGGCTTAGCGATGATTCTCACCAATACCCTGGTGTGAACTCTTTAAACGGTAAACGTATATTTTGAGTATATTTCTTGCGTCGACAATACAAACGGCCAATGCATGGCTCTTCATGGTTAGCATAAGATCCTTATCCATTATCTTGGCGGTTTGCGGTTTTGTTCTCATTATGATCACAAGGTAATCCAGTTTGGCAGTCATTGCCTACTGAATTAAATGCCAGGGTCGTATTTCTAATTGCATATGGAACCACCCTATCGACTACATCCATCACGTTAAACAGCAGTGCCCTTAGATGTGAGAGACTGCCCTGCTTCCGTGTCCAAATACACCTCCCACAAGTACTTATATGGGTGGTAATGACAAGTTACGAATAACAATAAACACCAGCTTTGGGTGCGTATGCTTTTTGTTACACCATGGTAACGAGTTTTTGACGGAACCCTGGGGTTCACCATACCAATGTAAGTACCTGTATAGCCAATGCGCGTGAGCTACTAATTGTTAGCAAGCAAGTTGAAATCGAGGTGAGCCGTCACGGTCGCCTGGCTTAATCCTAATCCAAACACAGTTGCTCGAGCAAAGGCAAATTCAAGGCGTCAATGGTGGCTCAGAATCTCATTTTGGGATCCGAGCCATATAGTGGGCTGAGGTCTGATATGCGTGATGACGACCTAAGCTCTAACGTCCCAGCGCCTCATCACTGTTATGGCTCGTTCACCTCTCGCGGTGGTAATGTATTGCATTGTTGCACATTTTAACAGGCTGAACCGAATGCATTGCAGCCCTCACCAGTGACGCGCAGGGTTCAAATCGTGCTCGGGCTTCGGCTTGCAACAACACTGCTAGTGCCATCTCGAACAAAATTCAATCGGTTTGGCTCCTAATAATAATACTAACAGATAATACTACACCAGCCCACCTTTGCCGGGGTTGAACACAACTTAACTCTCGTTTGATGGATTATTTCAAGCCGCATTCCCCATGCTCACATCAGGCCCGGTGTTAAACTAACCTCCACTATACAATGTAGTCATCTGAAGGCCGTAGCGTGGACAAATTGCGTCAGGGGGGTGCCAGCGGCAAGCGCTAGTAGTGGCAGGTCCCTTGATCACTACCTCTTCCAAATGTCGAAATCTTGGAAACGCGGCCTCGAGGATCCCGTTCCGGAACAATGCTCAATCCCATGGTCCAGCCCTATAAAGTATGGCATTTTTTCAGCATTCTCCAGCATTCAGCTTGCAGGCTCTGACTTTTGCACACCCACTTCTGTACCCAGGTAACATTTCAAGATGCTCAAACTGAATGTTACCCTTTTCGCCCTCCCCGCTCTCGCTCTTGCGTCGCTCGTCCCACGCGATAGTCACACTGTTTTATTGCCTCTTCACGGTGTAGAAAATTCTACTCGTGCACGGTTCGCCAATTAACCTGTGTTGACCCAAGGGACCATCTTTGTTTCGATTGTAAGTCACTCATCATGAGATTTACTCGCCGAGTATGTTCTCACAGATGTCACAGTCAAGGGTTGTTGTCCCCCGGGTATGTCCAAGCGTATGCTACCTTGCGGGCTAGTGCCTCTTACACCTTTTTGGTAGGACCTATTGTGATGGATCCGGTAAAACGTCGGGTGCTGCCCAATGGCGAGATTTGCGTAGGGGGCGGTGGGCCACCCCCGCCCCCACAAATTCATACTATCACCAGCACCATCCAAGCATCTCCCTCCTCACCACTAACTTATACTACCATTGACGCTCCGCCCCCGCCGCCTCCTCCGCCCTTCCCAATTCCTGATACCATCAGCACAAGTCCGGTCGGTGGAACGACATTCACCGAGGCCGCCGTGACTGCGACTCCAATACAAACAATCTCGGCAACGTCCTCAGCCAAGACGAGTACTATTGCAGCGCCTTCTGGCGGGAGTTTTGGCATTGGCCCTGGCACTTCAGGGTAAGCGGTACGAGTGTTACGAAGCGCAGTGAACTCACGTATTTTGGTTAGTCCTTCTAGCGGTGGCACTGGTAGTGGTTCCGGCTCTGGAGGTTCTGGTGGCACTAACGGTAACATCACCAATGGAACAGCCCCAAAACGTGGCCGTGTTGTTATTATGCTTTTCGCTCTTGCCGCATCACTGTTTGCCCTATAACATGTAACTTTTAATTGAGAAATTTGAATGAGATAGCTAGCCGCACACTCGTGCAGCATACGTGTGAATATGAGACCACGAGTACCAGCCCTTGTTCGTGGCATGATGCGGTGAAGAAGCGAAAGCAACATCAAACACACCTCATATCGCAGAGTCCATGGTGGGATGGTTCATGGTCGTAGGCTTGCAGACTTACTACGCTTCCAAGCCACTACGAGGCTGTCTAAGGCGCTGATTTATAGTAACCACTGGGTGTATTCAACCGGGTATTAGGCTATAACGATCATGATAGCCTAAGTTTTCAGATCCAGTTATATGGGGAATTATTGCGCAAGTTGGCAGCTGTGACCGGTGATGGAGGGTAGTAGTACCAGTATCCAATTTCGCTTGAACAAAGATCTCGCGGAGTGCCTGCAAAACCCGGAAACGCACGCCGAGTCCATGGACCCAAACTGGTACTCTGATGAAGACAAGACTGCACACAAGGCCTTAACCGGGCTCATGGCGGAGCGCGGGGGCGCCAGGCTGGAATAAGCATATGCGAGCACTTGGTACTATCGTGATTGGGGAGACGAGAGTCCGGGAGCGCAGGCTAGACAGCGGGGCGCCTGCGTGCGGATGCCAGCAAATATTCATGACGTTTTTATTTGATTTGATCCATGTTGTGGCTACAATGTCAGCGAGTAGGTATATCACGCCCAAAACGTGCCAAACCGGCCGCGATATAAAATCACAATACTTAGGGCCCCGATAATTCAGCCCCACCATAATCCAGGGAGAATATGATGCTGAATAAATAATTCCACTGGGTGGGCCAGAGCATGGGAGTGGTGAGTGGTTGCCGGGATCGCCGGATCATTCAAAGTTGGGGCGGGTTCGGACTCTCGGAGCCCCGGAGCGGACACCCGGACCTTGACGCTGTTTTTTTTTTTGCAAACATGTAACGCATGACGACATGGCTTCATACACACCAATACTTGAGATCTTCAACCTTCAACGTTGTCAACCTTCAATCACCGTCTGGCAATCCCACCCCGGCCAAACGCACCAATTCTTCTCTTCAGAGCATAATGGTCCTTATTGAGTCTAGGCGTCTATGCCCGGGCAGTTGACCCAACCTCGTTTACCACCGCGTTCCAACCATGCCCCAACTCTGCACATTCTCACAGTCTCACTAGTGACACCTGGGCGCCCGAGGGGCCACTCAGTAAGCTTGAGGACCACAAATCCCAATGCACCAGCTGTGTTCGGCGCCCTCCATCCGAGTCCATCGATATCCTCGTACATGAATATTTCAACTCGTTCGTAGGTGCGCTTATCTTCAAAGCTGGTTGATGTGATGACCCTGGGCAAGTGTAATGGTCCCCTGGATGAAGCCCACCTTCTGGCACTGGCGGAAACTAGGATGGAAATTAGGTTCGGTCGTGGCCCGCCCTCGTATCCGTAGGCTATGACCACTACGCAAGACTTGAAAGTTGTCCCGACAGCTTTACAAGCCAATTCTACACACCTAGGGCCAGCAGAACCAATCCGAAATATCACACCATACCTGCATTCAATACATTAATGGGCGTGGCAGGCGCTTGCCAGATCATTCAACCAAAATCCAGATACATCCTCCCCCAGGAACCCTAGCCTCCAAGCCCCAGCGTCCGTCACACCAAGTGAACCGAACGCGACACCCGAAGCGAGGGTGGTAGCCGCACACGCCAACTGTGGTATCACCGCTTTCGTCACTGTAACGACTCTAGACAAGTGTGGTGGTTCCTTGGACGAAGCTCGCCTGCTGGCGTTGACGGAAACTGGGATGGAAATCAGATTCGGTCGTGATCCGCTCCCCGTCATGGTGTATCCATAGGCTACGGCTACTGCGCAAAATTTGAAAATCGTCCTGACAGCTTTGCGAGCTTCCACCTTCTCCCACTTTTTTTATTTTATGTAACCCTAAATAATGTAACAAATGATACGTCTATTCTACCTTTTGTTTGCCCTGTATGCCATGGGCTGCTTCACGTTGATCTGCACCGGCACAAGTGCTAATCGAGTTTCCCATTGGTATTTGTGTTATGTATGGTGCTGTTCCCGTCGACTTAAATTTGAACTGTGGCTGTACCCGTCAGCAAGGTGCTTTGTCGCCAAGGGTGACCTTTCATCACAAAGTTCCAATTTGACATGTCCACTAAATTATGTAAGTGCCAAGTTTTCAATTACTCCACACCGATCAAACATATGTCATGCTCAGCCGCAACACCCCCAAATGTTGGAAACAGCCGCGCTTCTGCTCTTACGTCCAAATACCACCCTTCACAAACCTATGGTTGGCAACAAAATGTCATGAACGACGTAGCCGCACATAGATTTACCCACAGTGTGTCGCGTTCCTCATGGACATAAATAAAATTTATAATTAAACCAGGAACCCCCCCTTGCACGCACGGGCAGACGAAAACCAAAAATAGTTTGGCTCTTGATAATAAATAATACCTGCAAATAATACTTTATCCCCAAATGGCCAATTTCCTCTCCTGAGCACGCCCATCAAATCAACCTCCAATGTACGCAACCATTTGACAGGCCGCGTTGACGCACTGCATCCTGGGGGTGTCAGTGGCAGATCCCTTTGCCTCCTCACAACGTCAAAATCTTGGAAACGCGAGAGTTCCCTTTTCTGGAGCGACTTAGATTCAATTCCACGGTCCAGCCCTATAAAGTATGACAACTTTTTTCAACACTCTCCATCTTCAGCTTGCTCCTGGGGTTCTGTCTATCCACCAATTCTGTGCGCAGGTTAACATTTCAAGATGTTCAAATTGAATGCTATCCTCCTCCTCTCCCTCCCCGCCCTTGGTCTGGCGTCGGCTCATTCCACGCGACTCGGATACTCGGATTCCTTTGTTGCTTCGCCACGGTGTAGGACGTACTCCTGGCGCGCAGTCTCTTGAGACCCGCCAACAACTCGTCTGTCCCAGTCCAAGCGACTTTCTTTGTTCCGATGGTAAGTCGCTCATCACATTCACCTGCCGAGCGTGTTCTCAGAGATGTTATAGGCAAGGGTTGCTGTTTCCCAGGGTATGTCCGAGCGTCTACTACTGTGCAGGCTGCTTCTTAGACCATTTCTGTAGGACATATTGTGATGGATCCGGTAATAACGTCGGGTGTTGCCCCAATGGCAGGATTTGTACAGGAGGCGGGGGTCCCCCGCCCCCACCGCCCCCACCGCCTCCTCCTCCGCCGCCTCCGCCGCCTCCGCCTCCACCTCCACCAACCCATACTATCACCAGCACCATCAAAGCCCCACCCCCGCCTCCGCCAGCTCATACTACTACCAGCACTACCAAAGCTCCGCCACCGCCTCCACCACCGCCTCCACCATCTCATACTACTAGTACCACCACAAGCCCGATAGGCGGAACTACGCCTCCCGAGACCACTATGACCGTGGCCCCAATACAAACAATCTCAGCGACGTCCCCAGCAAGCACGAGTACCGCAACCGGTTCTGCTAGTGGTTTTGGCAGTGGCTCTGGAAATGGCAATAGCTCTAGCACTTCAGGGTAAGCAGGCGAAGAGTACGAGGCATAGCCTGCTCACGTATTTTGATTAGTTCTTCCAGCGGTGGTTCCGGTTCTGGGGGTTCTGGTGGTACCAGCAGTAGCAGCACCAGTGGAGCGATTTTAGAACGTGGTCCTGTTGAACAAGGAAGCTCAGATGCCGTCACACGGGTGAAAGCAAACTAATTTATTAGCTACCTGTTGAACAAGGAAGCTAAGTACGTAGATAGGTCAGTTGAGTGTCCATGTATGTGAATATGTAAAGTACTAACCTCAGATGCCGTCACACGGGTGAAAGCAAACTGAGGTGCGTAAACGGGGGAGCGTTCTATATAAAGGAAGAAAATAAATAGGGGCACGGCGTGTTGAGCCCGTGCCAGTGATGTAAGTGAAACAGTATAGACGATATGAAATAGAGAAAAAGAAGAATGCGTGCAGAGTCGGCATTCCTTATTTGGCATCAGTCGGCGTCACGGGCGTTACCTTCAACACTCCCCTAACCCCGTAACGTCGCCGCGCATGATGCCCATCGTACGACAGATATATTGGTGAGCAACGCGCGGAAGTGGCTTGGTCATGATGTCAGCGAGATTATCTGAGGACGGGACGTATTCAACAGTAATGTCGCCATCTTTAACGCGCTCGCGGATGTAGTGGTAGCGGACGTCGATGTGCTTCGCGCGTGAATGCCCTTTAGTATTGAGCGTAAGTGCGATAGATGCTTCATTGTCGGCGTTGAGCTTTGCTGGGGACTCCTGTGGCATGCCGATCTCGCTCATGAAGGAGTACATCCATAGAGCCTGTTGGGACGCCCGCGTGAGTCCCATATACTCCGCCTCAGTCGTAGATAACGCAACCGTCGGCTGTCGTTTCGATGCCCACGAAACCGGGCCACCGCACATAGTAAAGACGTATCCAGAAGTCGACCGCCTGGTATCCAAGTCTCCGGCGTAATCTGCGTCAACATACCCGATGGGTCGTATTCCACTAACCGTGCCCGGCGTATACGTGATCTTATAATCAAGTGTCCCCTTAATATATGAGAGAACATGGAGGGCCGCTCTCCAATGGGCAGGTCCGGGATTGGTTTGATGACGTGAGAGCAGATTGACTGCGTAAGACAGGTCCGGTCGGGTCGCTACCTGGGCCCACATAATGCATCCCATGACTTCGCGGTAAGGCTTATCCTTCATAAAGAGGATATCATCTTCGGACGTTGCGCGGTCAGCCTCGGTGAGTGTCAATCCTACTGGGAGCGGTGTGGACTTTGCGTTGCACGTAGACATTTTGAAGCGCTCCAGGACGCGCTCTAGGTATGCGCGCTGTGAGAGGGAGATGGCACCGGTGGACTTGTCGCGGTCAATGCGAATCCCGAGGATAAACTTGAGCTCCCCCAGGTCCTTGACCTCATAGCATTTGGAGAGCTCTTGTTTGGCAAGTGCAGCGCCGGCGTCGGTGGACGAAGCCCCAAAAACGTCGTCAGTGTACGTACTGGTGATTGTAAGCTCATCCCCAATCTTTCGGGAGCGAACACAGGAATCAGCACGCGACTGATAGTATCCAAGACCGTCGTAACTTCGGCTCAGTTCCTCAGCCCACGCGTTTGCCCCGTTCATCATACCGTAGACAGTTTTGTCAGCAACATAGACCTTGTCTTCCTCCCCCTGCTTGACAAAACCGGGCGCCTGTTCCGTGTATACGGTGTACTTGTTTTTGCTGTTGAGGTACGCGGCAATGAAGTCGACTTGCCAGACCTTTAACCCAAGTTCCGCAGCGACGGCAACGGCCATACGCATCGACTCCAAACGAACTACGGACGCATAGGTCTCGTCAAAATCCACCCCGGGGATCTGTGTATACCCCTTCGCGACCAGGCGAGCCTTACGCCTAAGGAGGTTGCCGTCGGCGTCGTGTTTGTTGGTGTATACCCAGCGCAGTCCAATGACGTTGGCGCCCTCCGGCCGCGGTACGAGCCTAAAGACCTCCTTCTCTCTCATCGTGCGCATCTCATCCTCCATGGGTTCCATCCATAGGTCAGGGTGCTTCATAGCTTCTTTGAAATTCCGCGGCGCCACGGCATCAAAATCACCAGCATTTCTGCCAGTGACGAGCGCGTGCGGGGGGTCGGTAGCCCAGTCCTCAGAATTCCTTGAAGCCTCCGCAACCCGTTCCTCAGACTCTTGAGATTCGCGTAGGGCACGCGATGGAATAGTGCGCGATCGCTTTTCGTGCTGGTGGAGGTGGTGGTGGTACACCTGTTTCCGTCTGCTGTGGGCTCTTCAAGGTGTGTCGGGTGCAATGGGGGGTCAGTAGGGCGAGGGCGAGCTGCTATTGGGTGTGGTTCTTAACGACTGCAGGTGGTCGTGTACATTCTCGTCAGGAGCTCCCCTTGCTGACTGTTAGATCCAATGGGGAATCGAATCATCGTCCATCGGCGGGCGCGTAGTGACACCGTACGGTGTCCTGTACCTTCATCGAAGATAACTCCCGACTCTTGATGGTCTTCCCCGTCGCGGTGTCATAGAGTTTGTAAGCCCCGCGATCGAAGTAGCCGATAAGCCGATATTTAACCGACCTTGGATCCAATTTGGAGACACCCAGTTCCGCCGGGATTTTCGCAAAGGCTGTGCAACCCCAGGGTCTAATATGGAAACGTCTTGGCGCTGGACCCGTCCACACTCCGCTGGTACACGGTCCGGATGGCGGGAGGATGGGATGAAATTTCGAAGGTAGACAGTTGTGGATGCCGCCTCGCCCATAGGGATGGGGAAGTCCGGATTCTGCCAGCATAGATCGAACGCCCTCGAATACTGTGCGCATGCCACGCTCAGGGACCCATTCTGTGAGTGTGCATACGCAGTGGTGATCTCCGCCACGATCCCATGTTCTTCAAGTAATCACCCCATAGGTTTTATACCATTCCCCCCCTCCGTCAGAGCGAACCCTTTTCAGGAATTTACCAGTCTGACGTTCAGCTTCAGCATGGAAGTCGCGGAAGGCCGCAAGCGTCGACTCCGCGTTCTTACTCGCAAGGAAATACGCCTTCCTATACGAGGATGCGCCGTCCGTCAACAAGAGCATGTAAAGTGCTCCACCAGTCGATCTGACACGGGCCGGCCCCCAGAGGTCTAGGTGAACGCGCTCCAGGACGGTGGTTTCGTGAGTGACTACTTCATCATACGGCCGAGTGGTGTGTTTACCGTAGATGCAGTCTTCACATAGTCCTTCAGGTGTCGCGTCGTCCGTAACCTGCAAGCCGTCGACAAGTTTCTTGCGCTCCATGTTGCGTATGGCAGCAATACCGGCATGCCCAAAACGCCTGTGCCAGGTCTCGATGACTGTCGGTTTCTCATGCGAGCGCCGCTGAGTGCTGTGGGCGCGTTCTGGCAGTCGACTAAGTACATCCGTTGCTGCCTTTTCCTGATAGCATCAGGTTACCCTGGTCGTCATAGAACTTCGCCATCCCTGATTCAAGACTACCCGGAAGCCCGCCGAGTCAAACTTCCGATAGATATAGGTTGAGATGAGGTCGGGGGTGTGGCAAGCGCTAGTGAACTTAATCGTCGTCGTTCCACCGTCAACGCGAAGGTTTTGGTACCGAGCCCCTCCCCATGATCCGGAATGTGCTCCCTTACTGGCTGCCTTCCCAATAATTGGTGGGTCAAGAGGTGTATAGGTATCGAAATCCTCACGATTCACGAAGCAACAATCGCTTGATCCCGAGTCAGCGAATGTCAGGACGTGGTTATAGTGCGCCGAGCAAGTATCGTCCACACTTTGCGTCTGCGTGGGCGGGGTGGCCATAGCTGTTGGTTCGGGCGTAACACCATCATTGATGGATGTATAAAGTGCGTACACCCTATCAGTGGTGTGTTGCATGGTTGCGTTCGTTGAGTCGGCAATAGCCACGGTTGGCGTCGTTGCGGTCTGGGAAGTAATAGGGTTTGCCGAGGGCGTCGTCGACACTCCGCCCCTTTGACCGAAACCGGGGGGGAATTGACCCTCTTTACCTCCCCCTTTCCAGTAGCATTTCTCGATGGTGTGCCCTTTACATCTGCAGTTGGGGTTCGTGCAAATAAGCTGCTCGCGTTTCTTGGTAGAAGAAGTCGTTTGGAGAGCTGTGACAGATCCTGCGGCCGCGTGGACCGCCTTTCCGAGTGTCATCCTTTCCCAGTGCATAACGACTCTATCGACAACGGCGTCGGACGTTTTGGTGTCATATGAGGTATCCATGTAGCCCCATTATAATGTTGCAGGGGAATTCCAGCTGTGCCTGTTATAATGTGTCTGCATCTCTACCATAGCTAGGGCAAATTATAATGTACACTAGGGATGAATTATAATGATTGAATTATCAGCAGCACTGGTAGTATACCCGCATTAGGAGCGGACCCTGACCCGCCCATTAGTAATCCGATCAAATTCCAGCATTGCCCGCCCCAGCCCGCCCTCCAGGGGTCGGGTTCTCCCGCCCCTAGCGGATCTTTGCGCGCAGGGACGCGTTAGAAAGCGTATACAATGCGCTCAAAAACGCGCTAATTTTCGAGCAATTCCGTGGAGAAGTGGCTAGGATCGAGCGATTTTAAAATAAAGATGCATTTGGACTGTTTTTGTTATATAAAATTACTGAACCGGCGGATTCTAGCGGTAGGGGACGCGTTTAAAAGCGATTCTAAGCCGCTTTCGATCCGCCCCTGCTTTATCCTATTCCGTGGAGAAATGGCTTCCACACAAACCACCCATCCCCAGATAACCCCCTTCCTGAGACAATACACAAACCAATAAGCTTATAAAAGGTTTAGCATATTTTCTGAGGGTCATGGGTCACTTATTCATCTCCCATGGGGCCCACATTAAATTATTTTGGCAGTGGGTGAACCCAGTACCCAAGACTCTCAAGATAATCATAGGTCAGACTAACTCCAAGCTCAAGCCAAATACAGTTTCATCTGACTTTTATAATATATACTCTGCTTACTTCCCAGAAGCAGTAGATGGTTTCATGAGTGCTATATACTAGGTTTTGTGTGTTTATATTGGTATTTAGTAGGGAGGATGATGTTCTGTGGGCAAAACATCCATATTTTATCCAATAAAATAAGCATATTGGTTTGGGATATGATATTTAATTATGATCAGACCCAAAAGAAGTCTGGGGAATGATGAGATGTCAAAGGAAGTCCAGATGTTGATGGGATGTCAAAAAGAAGCAG